>OMLP01033736.1:9936-28199 GCA_900302685.1 Spondyliosoma cantharus
GTCTGTTTTCCATTGCTCTTGCTAAGACAGAAAAGTACAGGCATTGAACCTGTGTGTGTGTGTGTGTGTGTGTGTGTGTGTGTGTGTGTGTGTGTGTGGATGTGGTTGGGTGTGTGTTAATGTTATGGCTTGGAGTATGCCTGGAACAGCTACTGTTTTTCTCTGCTGGCTCTTTCATACATGAAAACACACGCACACTCACACGTGAACTTAGTCCAGACCAAACCACAGATACCTTCTATATCCAGACAGCTCTCCAGTGGAGATGGAAAGTATGTGAGCCTTCTTTCTGTCTGCTGACTTTTGTCCCAGTGTGAATCAAAACAGTATGGCTGTGGATTTACTCTGCGAGGCTCTCTGTGCCGCTGTGTCGGAGTGCCGCTGAGCTGTGAGACGGGATGGGCTGTGACAGAGGTCACTATTCAGACTCGCACCACTCATGGCAGTATCTGTACTGTCGCCCACAGAGATACAGAAATTAATCTACATAATTGTCTTGTTAGTTGGGGAAATTGCAGTAGAGTCGAGTGTGTGTGTGTGGTTGGCTTGTGACTGGAGGGTTGCCAGCTCAACTCCTCTGGCCGTTTTGGAAAAATGTGGGGATGGAAAGTGAATAAGGAATATGCTCGCCTACCTCAGCAATCACTGTGTAGGTGTCTGTCAGCAAGTCAGCCCAAAAACTACTCAACTCTGTGAGAAGACAGTTGCACTGCATTCAGACCCTGTTATGTTTCCTCCTCATGTGGTAAACCAGCCAAGTATAGGCCTATAGAGCTGACCATGTGGCTTTATATCCAGATGTATCCAGCAGCTCCAATAGACTGCGGCTACATAGTGTCATATTTTTCTCTTGGTTTGATATCTGTATGACAGTTCAGGTGATGTGTATTGGTAGCTGGATGAAGCAGGTGGCTGTTCAGTGTGATCATCGCACTGAATTGGTTATGTCTACCTATAAAGTTTGAGTTGGCTTGGATTGGGGCTGAGTGACACGGCCCTCAAATGTTATTTCAATATGTGTAGGCTATATGGATCTTGATATTTTTGAAACCTCCTCAAAAGCACTTCCCTAATTATTGGACTTGGATTTTTGATTTTGACCAAATACCTTGAATGTTGTGACAATATTGTAGGGATGACTGTTGTCACTTTCAATATATGAATACATGATGATATTTTTGATCAGTAATTATCAGTAATGTGGATATAGTGACTAAGTGGGTAAATGCAAGTATAAGAACAAGTAGAATGGTCTGGTTAACTCAGAAAAATGATGTGGAGCAGCCTTTAAAACCAGAAAAAGACAATATTTATGACATATCCTGACATAAAGGAGTCCAAGATGATAAATGGTCTCATATCACCATGTAATATCATGATGTATATCACCCAGTCCTCGTTTGGGTGTTTTCTAACCAAGACAATGGTTATAAATGAGTAAAACATCAAAACTATTCGAATGCTGAGGAAAATCTGCAGTCTGGACCAGGTTTGGATGATGTCTAATGAATTGGCATATGACAGGGTCCACAGGGAAACATTGTAGCTGATGATGACATCATTGTTGGCAGATGGGGGTTACTTTATGTTACTGAGTTTGATCAACACTGACACCCAAGCCCCCAGGAAGAGTACCAGGCCTTGAAGGCAGTGGCCAAATCGTGTAATTACATCATCATGTGATGCACTGCCGCCCAAAAAGACTTTTTCCCATAAGCTGACATTGTGAAAGAAGCGTCTGTAAAACAATAGATACATTTTTTTAAGCGCCACAACCAGCGCGGAATTACTGGTTTCACTGTCATAGTTCAAGCCATTCGATCCAATAACATTTGTAAAGCCTAGAAGAGCTGCACAATTAAATTATTTTATCCCCATTCAAGTTGTAAAAAAAAAATGAAGTAAGTTGGCTCAGTCAGGGGTCTCTAATGTGTACGCTCTATGGGCCGCACAACATGGGAAGTCAAGCTTTTTTAGCTTCATAATGCCACTGAGCAGCATTCAGGGCCTCTCTTCCAACATTGTGTCCAGATTAATGTAACATCCTCGCTCATCCTCACTGCATGACTGGCGTCATATGCAGACACACATCCCTGTGCCGGGTTTTAAAAAAGGGTCTTCGTCTCCACACCACTATTCGTAACTTGGCAGGCTAACTTTGTCTCATGCTCAGAAGCTTGAAACAAAGTCGGCTGACTAGCTATACTTAAATATAGCATGGGCACGATTGAGTGAAACACACTAACAGCCACTTGCAGAAAAGAAATACAGCTGCCAACAATGTAATAGTTGTGTCTCGGCTGGTTTAATAAGAAAATAATAAACAGGAGTGGAGACTTAAAGTTGCATTAAGCAGCAACAAGCTTCTTTTCCTTTTTTCTGCTTGTTTGTGCTCTGTGGTGGAGGGCCTGTTTAATAACAATGTTGCGATGGAACAAGACTTGGTAGTTGATGAATGTCATCGACAATTAACGATGGCATCATCCATCGGCCCAACCAACTGATGCTGTTGGTGTGCAGGAGGCATACGAGGCTGAGGTTAGTGGGTTTGGGTACTTTAATTCTTTATGACAGGTAGGTGAAGCCAGTCTGGGACGGTCTAAGCTGAGGACTTGTTAGAACTGGAGCTGCTCTGATGGTTTTTAGCTGAGTCAGGCTCAGTTGCACATTCTCTGCACTGTCATTATACGATTAGCTCCATAACTCTGTACAAGTGTGTGTCATTTCTGTGAATGGGTTTATGTGTCTGAGCAGGTTTTTAGACTTATTACTCATCTATTTCTCCCTTTCCTGCTGTACAAGCAGCAAGCAGTGCTCAGAGATCAAGAAACTGAACACTGCAGTGTGTGTGTGTGTGTGTGTGTGTGTGTGTGTCTCCTTCTGTGTTGCTTCTAAACGACACAAAAAGTCAGGCTCATACACAAATTCAGATTTGTTAAAAAAAAAAGAGTATGCAAATTACCCACAGAACACTTTCTGTCATTATTTGTTCACCCTTGTCCTGTTTCTCTCTTGTGTTGAAAAGTTTGTCGTTGGTTCCTACTGCAGATGTTGTTTCTGGCAATGAAGGTTTCAAGTGAGGACAGACAGAAGTGGAAAGTTTTACATTTTCATACTGTGAGGAATTTAGTTTGGGTGTCACTGTGTGTGTGTGTGTGTGTGTGTGTGTGTTGAAGGAAAATTCTACTCTTCAACCATGGTCATGTAATAAGAGCTAAAATTGGTCTGTTATTGGAGGTTTTTGGTGGGGTTGTTTAATGTCGGGCGTTTGAAACAAACTGTTGATGCTTGGGCTCAATCCCATTTCCAATTTTGACCCTTAACCCTAATTTCTCAAGTGCTGCTCAGAACAGAGTTACATAGGGTAGTGGTTGAAATCTTCCCCTATGAAATGGGACACTGTTCAATAACCTAATACGTCATCAGAGTCTTTTGGTGACATTAAGATGTTACATTTTCAGTGTGCCTTCTTCAGCTGTGGTGATTTCTCTTCTGCGTTATTGTGGCAAACCTGGCATTATCACAATGCGATTTGCCATTTATCTGATGGAGATAGAAAAGCATGGACACTTACAGTTTGTTTACAAATCAGCAATTAAAAAAGAAGATTGCTTCATTACCTTCATTCAAGCTAACATTAGTTACCATTAGCATTCCATGCTGGACCAAGTCCCGCAACTTTGCTTCTGAACTCGGGTTCAATTTCAGGCATCATATGCCACGAAAACGGGGAATGCAAAATGAAATACGTCAGCAGTAACAATGAAACATTAGCTAGCTAGGTAGTCAACTACTGAGAGTTCAGCAAGCGTGTAGTGATTGTTTTATGCTTGTTATAAAGGAGCATAATATACGGTAAAACACACTCATAACCCTGGTGTAAGTGTGTCTTTCACAGACCTCTAGTTGGAGGTCCATGTAGCATTAACACTTCACCCTACCACACTATCCCAACAGGAATCGGCACACCCTGCTCCTATTTGTTCTTCAGATATGTTTAATGTTGATTTTGAGTGTATAGTCCATGTTGTCACTAAACAGACTGCCATAACAGCAAGCAGCGATATTCTATCTATATCTGTAAGTCAGGAGAAGATTAGATTGGATTCTTCACAATAAAAGCTCAGTCGAACAGCGACTGAGAGTATTTCTGAATCTAATCAAACCATCGTGTGGAATGGGGCTTGCTGTGTTTGATTGGCTCATACTACGCAGGGTCCATCTTTACATTTTGCTATCATGTGTGCTGTGTGTCCTGGATACGGTCACAGATGCAGTCAACCTTGTCAGTCTTACTATAATTCTCTTCCTTGCTCTCCTTCCCCTTCCTCGCATCAGTTTAACCCAGTAGCTCATTGACCTTGTATAGAGTGTGTGTGTGTGTGTGTGTGTGTGTGTGTGTGTGTGTGTGTGTGTGTGTGTGTGTGTGTGTGTGTGTGTGTGTGTGTGTGCAGCAAAGCAGAGTGCTGCGATTCTTCCTGACAGTTCTGCAGTGCGACCCACTCCACTGCAGCAGCAATAGACCTGTGTGTGTGTGTGTGTGTGTGTTGCCTTCCATTCATTTTGCTGTTGCCGTAATAGTGATTAAGAGGGAAACCTTTTAACAGCAGCCGTTTTGAAGGATTTTGTGTGGGCTCAAAGTAATGCAGGCCATTCTGAAACCAGGTAGTTTTGCTGTGTTGCCGCGAGACTCAATCAGCAGTCACCCATCACATTTCAGTATGTCACCCTCATCACAGCAGGGGGTCGCTATGCTAATCCTTGATATTGTGGCGTTGCCGGGGACAAAGGTTTAAGTTCCTTGCCCTTACTCAGGCTGTGCTGATATGAGGACTACAATAATAATCAATTCAGCTGCCAATTCATACGGGGTTGCACTATATAGTCTATAAAATGTCATAAAAAAAGTGAACAATGGTGATCATACTGTCAGATTCTATTAATTAAATATAGCAATTGCTTGTTTTGTCTGATCAGCAGTACAACACATGAAGATATGTCAAATTTGAACTTTTTGCAGTTTATTGGCCTTTAAAAATCCACTATCGGTGGACCACTAGTGAGAAGTGAAAATATTCATGTTCTACATGGTGTTGTCGCCCTCTGCCACTTCCTGTCCCCGTCTGCCTGGTCTTCTCATGCTGAAGTCTTAATCCTGGTCAGCGCCGTTGTAAATCCCCTCCATACTTTATCTTCAAACTGACCTCTGTCAGTCTTAGAGGTTCAAACCCAGTCTGGTGTCCAGCCATGTTCAACTGAAGGCGACTGAGCCAGGTTGAACTGATTTGAATCAGAACTATATTTTCTGCTTTCTTGTCAGTCTATAGAGAGATGAACATTTTGCATATAGACTGTGACCTTAGCCGAAGAATTGTGCACAATTTGACGTGTCAGCAGAAGTTCCCGGAAGCTGCTATGCCTGCTTGGACACGGAGGAAATGCCATAGCACATTAACTAATGGCTTTCAGCTTGAGCGCCTACTCACTTCCTTAAAAGTTTATGTTTTGGAGATGTTTTACACCCAACAGTTACAAAATCAATATTGTGAAACTGTGGTGTCATTTTACGTTTTGCTCACTTAGCCTCAAAGTCTCATTTTGCATTCATTTCATAGTTAAGTTCCACTGAACTCCACACTGCACTGCCAACAGGGCAGGAGCGCTTCTGTTCTCTTTTATTCGCCCGCCCTCCGGTGCTGGCAGCTTGTGCACCATTTGAATAAAACAAATCAGGCTGCAGATTTAACCTGAGGGTGTGTGTGTGTGTGTCAGTGCATTAGACCGTGCTGTGGGATGTCAGTATGTGTGTTAGCTGGTTACCAGGCAGACCAGTATAACATCTTGAAGCACAGCAGCATGGCGCTGACTCTGGCAGGGTTGAGGGTTTGATTCCCACCTGTACTGTTATGTACTTACGGCAAAGAAGAGTTCAGTTTTTAAAGCTTGCTTCAGTAACGACGTCTCATAATTTGACTGTTAACTATGATTTACAGCATCGGAGACACACTGTGGAGGAGGTGGCTCCACATTTAAAATTTCAACTTATCTCTGTATGCCTGCAGCCCTCAGCTGCTGCAGACTCGAGAGACAGGATGGTCTCAATAGGTGTGTTGGTGGTTGTCTACTGCCCATATTACTCAAGCTTCTTCGTTACAAGTATCTCTCTCTCTCTCTCTCTCTCTCTCTCTCTCTCTCTCTCTCCCTCTGAATCATGGTGTGGGCTGCAACACAATGAAGAGATTTGGAGTCACAATGAGCATACTGGAATTTACTTTCAGTCACCCCCAAACCTCCCTGGCTACATGGATACAACCCAAAATATTTTTACCGTGAGTTTCATACTTCATTCTGAAACTTAATCAGCTTCTTACGGACACACTGTTCTGACTATTTCTCTGGATGTTGAATGTTGAAGCAATGCAGGCAACAATGTCTGTATTGTTTTAATTAAATGTTTCCCAGTTTTCCACAGTTGATTGTGGAAAATATAATCATGACATTACACACAATATTAACTGTACAGCCCTCTTAAATCAGGGTTCCAAGTCTCATTATGAGTGAAATAATGGAGAGGTAAAGCTGTTGTTTTCAGTCCGAGATTTTAAAGCCTCTGTTTTGGCTGGCCATGTTGTTTCATAATATCCTTTAATGCGGCCTGTTGGGCAACAGAGGAGCCATAAATCTGCTGGGAAGGAGAAGCAAAGCTTCAGCATCATAAAGCCTCAACAAACATATTACAAACATATTATTCACAAGGAGCAGATTATCTCAAAAATTGAAATATGAATACATGTACCATGAGAGGTTAGCTAGCTCAGAAGTAAAGAGAGTAGAGCCGCAGCAATAAGTTGTTAATTGTTAATAAAAGAATGAGCAATAGCTTTACTACAGTTGTTTACATCATTTATAGATAAAAATGCCAAATGTTCTCTGGTTCCACCTTCTTCAATGCGATGATTTTCTATTTGTGTATGTTTTATGATAGCAAAGGAAAATGTTTTTCATTTTGGACAAAATGAACCTCCACGCAAGACTACACTAACAATGCTTCGCAATTCACTTTCCATTTGACCTTTTTGAGGTTCAGTAAATACATGTAAAGGCAATTTATTATTCCATCAGCTGATCACAAACCTTTCTATTGAGAATATTGTAACTGTAATATTGTAACTGACCACATTGTAATTGACCAAAATATAAGTTTTAAACGATCTATTGCTTGGTTCACCACAAAGCAGAACTACAAGAAAATATCACGTTAGTATTACAAACATTACCACTATCTGCGCTAAATTAAGCCAGCACATTAAGTCCAATTATAAACTGTCTGGAGTGTCGGTGAAGGTTTGAACCTAAGGTAGACTGCAGTCCCTACCACATTTTTCAGCTGATGTCAGACATTAAAACATGAGTTAGATAATAACTACACTTTGTGGAAATTAGCAAAACGTGTTACTTTATAAAAGCGGAAAAATGCTGGAGTGACATCTGTTTGTGGCAGGGTAGTTGTGCCTGGTTTTGAATGCAATTTTTTAATTTATAAAGAGAACGAGGTCAACACAAAATGGGATTTTGGGTTGCCAATTGTTCCTATTTCCTATTCTTTAAATGAATGCCAGTGCACTTTTAGAGTAAGTTAAACCCAACAGAGTGGTACAATGATCTAGCTGTTAAGCCAATAAACAAGCCCAAACTAACAAGCAACAAAATAAATATTTGCAGGAAAGATGATTCACAAAGTTACTGGGGAAACACTGAGTCAATGATATTCATTAGGAGGGACCGACCACAAAATAATTATATTTATAGCAGTAAGAGATTGTGATTAACCCACAATCAAAGACATTAAGCACACCAATCCCCTCAGAGTTATTTACAGAGGGCAGATGGTCAGCCACGAGCTGTTTGGAAACACTTCTGTTGGCTAATTTGTCCTAACACTTCCTTGTGAAGTAATCGGTTGCAACACAGCAGGGTAAGGAACTACTTTAAATCATTTTTTAAATTCCTGGAATGAGAAGGAAATGTGAAGCTGTGTGTCACAACCACATCAGTCCAACTGAACTTCACCACATCAAGAAAGGACACATCCAGTTTGACAGATCATGGAGGGTTCAAATTGTTCTGGCACAGTAAGTTGCCTTTATTTCAATGTTCTGTTGCTATAGCAACCCCCAATGACACAGGTCCCGAATAACTACAATGGACCTATAAAAGACAGAAGAAGCATCACATTATCATTCTAACATATTTGGTGCTGGATTTTGATGGCCGTTCTATTGAGGAGAGATGCATGGAGAAGCAGACTGAGAACAACACATTGTATCTACGTCGTGCGTTCTTGATGAACTCTACAAAATGAAAGAGCGTACTTCAGAGAATAGGCTAATGACTCATCCTAATTGGAGTATTTGTTTATTTTCTGTATATCTCCAAAAAGTATCCAAACATGATTATAGGCATACTTTACAGGGCTGATTGCGAATTAAATCCCTCACAATGGTAAAAAAAAAAAAAAAGAAAGTTGTAATAAAGTACCCCTTTTAAAAAAGTCAAAAATCAGTAACCTTCATTCCTTCTCTCTTTTATTTTGATCCAAGGCTACTTCACGATGATTGACAGGGCTACAGTAATAACTGATAATAATAAAATACTAAGAATGATTAATGTAATGGGGATATCATATATTCAAATGAAACATTCACAAACCTCCTTTGATTATTAATTGTGTTATAAACTAGCCTTTAGCTGTCAAACAACAAAGGTAAACATTATTAGAAACTCGTAGAAAAACATAAACTGAGAAGCTTCAGGCTATGAATCTAATAGTTCCCCTAAAACACATGAAACATTAGCAAAATGACGACACACCAAAACACCATCACCCAGACTGATAACATGTGAAACTGAGAAGGAGATTCATTAGTGGTCTGCCCATTCACCACTATAGTAACTGTGCTGAGAACAAACAGGTCTGGTACTAGTGATGTAATCACCCTTCCTTCTGTTATGGAGGGCCATTTTCGCCCCTTCCGGTTTCCCTTCCTCTGGACCTTATTTCAGAAAATAGATGTATGGTAGTGAATGAAAAGAGACAAATAATTTGTCAATCCCGTTTGATGCACAACCATGTAGTTCACTGAGTGGTTTAACAACAAATTAGATGATGTCTTACTTAATTAATGAGAAACTGTGACTTTCTTAACTCGGAAATAAGGTCCCATGAGGTCCACTTGAAGGGGCCTGAGTTTGGCACTCCTGGTCAAATCAAAGACGTTTTATTTATATAGCCCAAAATCACAATCACTGTCAGTGGACTTTACAATCCATATAGTGAATTACATCCTCTGTCCTAAAACCCTCGATTGGAGTCAGGATAAACTTGCCATGTTGGAAAAAAAAACTTTTAACAGGTTGAAAAAAGATCAGGAAGAGCCTCAGAGGAAGATCCCTCTCCAGGTGCTAGTTTTGTGCATAGAAATCTAGCCATACTGGCAGTCTGAGGCTAATGTTGTCATTACAATATTTTTGGTAACCTTTGGTTCACTCTTGGTCTAACTGTTGAGTTAAATAATACATAAATAACTTCCAGTGGTGATGCATCAGCCTATCCTTTTGTGAAACTAGTTTTCTTGTTGCTTTGCTTTTTTCTACTCTTATTTGTCATCATTGTTGTAGTCATTGTCATCGTTTCAGTGCTGTTTTCACCATTGCTTCAAGCGAAACCTTTGAACAGCCAACCCATCTTCAAACTTCAGTGGAACTGTGTTTGGCTTGCATAGCTGTGCACTTAGAGGTATTATGAGCAGAAGAGCCATTCTTTGTATCCATGTCTGATCTTTTTATTACTTAGTAAAGCCCTTCAGGCTTAAGAGCGGACACTTTTGTTATGTAATAGTTTCTGGTCAACAATGAAGGGCTATGGCACAAGGCCAAAAGCTACATCAAGTCTTTTTAAAAGATTTGTTGACAAGAACAGATATTTCCAGCATTGCATGTTGCAGTCAGCTGTCTGGGTTTGGGATGTTGCTTGTCACTGGACAGGTACTGGTTTAGATCTGTGATGAGAAGGTCAATGAGTAACACTGGTGTACTGATGTACCCATGAGCAATACGCTGGTAAAGAGCAGACAGCTGTGTGTTTGTCCCAACAACACTGTTCTTGTTGTTTCAGCCATCAGCTACTGATCATATGAGAGCTGCTAATGATCTTATGCAAGCAAGGATTGGAGTGTGTGTGTTTGGACCACAGTCATTTGCTTCTATGCATGTGATGTATTAACATTTTTGTGTTCTTGCACACGGTTTATCAACCTACTCACAAACACATCCATGTGATTGATGCGATCATACACACTAAAATTGCAAAGCATTTCTCAGACACACACATACTAGTCATAAGCACTTTCTTCACCCGTTGTGTGTATGAATCCCCAAGAAAGGTCAGATCGGATTTCAGCATGACTGAATTTGACTGGATGAATATATGATAATAACTGTGCTGATATCAGCAAATCCAGACCAAGAGAGACTGACTGAAGGAGAGTGAGTGAGGAAAATGAAAATGGAGCGAAAGGGCGCAGAGTTACTGTGAAGGGGAGCAATGGGTCGAGAGACTGAGACATATTGGGAAAGAGAGAGAGGGAGAGAGACTACAGCAGTGTATTTAAATATTGTTGCCTGTCAGTTATTTTTAGGTCACACACATCCAGCCTGCTCAGCATGATAGAAACCCACAGAAACACTACTGCCACCTGCTGACAGTACATTTAGTGTAGACAGCTGCTAGGTGTGTGTGTGTGTGTGTGTGTGTGTGTGTGTGTGTGTGTGTGTGTGTGTGTTTGCACCTTTTTACCTTTAATGGAGCTAGGCTAACAGGTTCCCCCTTCTTCTCGCCTTTGTGCTAAGCTACGATAAACTAAGCAATAGAGAGATCTCTGAGTGAAACACCAAATATGCGTTTCCCAAAAATGAAAAATTAAAGCGTTCCTCTAAAAACTATGGCTACTTTCAATCCCCAATATTTTGGTATCAATCTGGCCAGATCCAATAGGCCCGCTGTGGTTTTCCTCCATTGCTGTCGGCAGGAAGGAAGAGTATGTGTGTGCTTCTGTGTCCTTCCAAAGGAAATCTGATCATGTATAATGAAACATTTTCCCTCTCCGTGTCTCTGCAGGGTGATCAAATTCATCCACTCTGTGCTGTGTTGGAACTGGACTGAGCAGTGTTAGCAGACCAAAGGTAAACAGCATTATCATTTCATATCTCACTGTCACGTGGAAAGTTCTGCTCTGTGTTTATGTGTGCTGGTCTGTGCTGGATTCTTTGATAGTATTCACTCTACAGACCCGTGTAGACGTGTGCTCTGTACGTGTCCTAACAGCTTTTCTGTTGCAAATGGTGGATATTACCAGTATTTTTTGTCTGCAGCTTTCCGGGTGTGTTTGGGTTGGTCTTAAATCAATCTCAAGTTCCCATGAAGTCAAAATCAATGTCTAAGTGTTTTATCACTCTGTATCTCACCTACACACAATATCAGGCAAAAAAAAAGTCCTTCCTGAAAAACAGAAAGAATAACAAGCTAATCCTAACTCACGTCCTGCGCTATTTCCCTGTGTTTCTGGGAGCCAGGCCTCTCCGATTACATATAAAAACAAATTTAGAAATGTATTCACTTTTTTGGGTGAAATTGGATCGTAATTTAATGGAGAAAGTATTTTCTGATGTTCTCCAGCCGCTCTGCCTCAGCTCAGGATAGATCATTTTACTTGTTATGCTTGTGCTAAATTAACTGGTACTGCTGACCAGTTATAGTACCATGGCGATTTATGGAGGTTTCCAATGGATTTTTCCCATTATTTTTTGTTACTAAAGAGATCACTAACTGTGACAAAGCACTTTAGTTGCCCTAACCCTAACCCGGGGTGCCAAATGCCAAACCTGGCAAGACAAACCACCTTGATCCTGTATTCCCTGGTGTTAAACTGGCCCTTGTCTTCTCGGAGGCTGTCTTGTTACACCCTGGACTGCTAGCTCCATGAGGGATGGTGTAACCCACATTTACTACTACTACTACTAAACTACTGGCTACTGGAGACGCAAATCAAAATCCACAAGTCCCCGTTAGCTGCCTGTTTTTAGAGGAAGCACGTTACTATGCCATCAAATAGCACTCCACTTACAGATTCATGGAAGGTTAAATGATACAATACAGAATTATATTTTCGATGATACTTCAGTCAGTCAGTTTGGGGAACCCACTCTCCTGTATCAACATGACACTAACCCTGTGTAAAAAGCCTGGTCCATAAAGAAATGGTTGTCCCAGTTTTAAGTGGAGGAACGTCACTGCCCTGCGCCGAGCCCAGTCCAACAAGTTTGAGATGAACTGGAATGCTGAGTAAATCCAGGCTTTATGGCCTAGTGTCAGTGAGTGACCTTGCTAATGTTCTGGTGACTGGATGTGAGCATATCCCTGCAGCCAGCTTCCAGAATCATGTGGAAAGCCTGGAACCATTGAAGGCTCTTATAGCAGGAGATTAATGTCCACATATTGGAAAGGAGATATTCAACAATAATGTCAAATATGGATATAATGTCTTGGCTGTAATATTATTTAAACTGGCCTTTGGTGTCTGGAAAGGTTTTTGCTGACATCTGGTTCAGACACACTGTGTAATATATGTTATTATCCCACCAGGTTCGTAGTTGAGGCGAACCCAAAGTACAGCATACGATATATTCCTATTAACGGCCTGCATGTCACCTCTTCTGTTTCAGTGCGTAAATATCAAACCAGTCGTGAAAAACAATCAGGCCAGCACTCAGCTGATGGTTAGAAAGCTATGTAGAGGTTTCCAAAATAAATGCCCTTCGAGTGAATTTGACTATGAATCACTCCGAGCCTCTTGTGGGCTCCTGTAGTCGTTATGCTTATGTTTCGTCCCTACTGAGCTCTGTTGAAAACTGAGTGTCTCTGTGGTGAGAGGCTCCAACATTCATCCACGGCCAACTCTTGAATGCCAGAATTATAAATCTGTGGTCGGTGCAAACTAATTCCTGGATACATAAGACAGAAGTCATGTCATTTTAAGTAACAGCCTACAGGGTTCTGGTATAAATGGTGGAAAGTCACATGATACCCGTTGTGTGTTGGAATTTGAGTTTGTCTTACTGACAGTAGAGTCTTTCTTGTCCTGACACCAAAAACAGCTCACTGTGAACATAAAACATTCTAATCTCATGTGTCTCAGTTAGACGCAATACATATTTAGCCTGTTTTTGTGTTTGATTTGAAGAAATGGGTTTAAAACTAAAATATTTACCTGTAAACTGTAAAACATTTTTTTTTAAAGGAATCAAGAAAACATAATAGGACACAGAATTCTCAACAGTAACACAGGGAAACAGTCTGTGTCAGTCTCAGTTGTACTGAGGTCTGTGTGCCCTGAAGCCACGACTCCACCACCTGCTGACGGCTTGCATCTGGTTACTTTCATCACCGACAGCAGTTTGGTGAAATGATGTGAAATGTCTGTAACACCAAGCTCTTGTACCTTGACCCCAAACTGGACTCAGCCAAAGTACTTCAGTACTTTTATTCAGTGTAAACTTGCTCTCTTGCCGGATGAGCTGTCGCACTTGTCTACCACTTCATGTCAAGGCTTTTGCACGCCATTTTTCGAATGCATTTCTGAATCCGTCAGGCGACAAAAAACGTTTCACACAGAAACCTTGCACACTGAGTCCCCCACTGATGCACCGGTTACTCTGTTTGTTGTGAAAATTCACAATACGAGACATGATAAAGTCATTAAGCAGTAAAGATGATTTTGTGGTCCTCACTTCATGAGAAAAGAAAAGACAATCAAGATCCACTACATCCGTCTGATCCGGTTAACAGGACATGAGCAAGGAGAGTTTCACCTGCTGATAAAGGAGCAGTGAAATTATCTGGAACCACACGTTGACTGATTCTGAGTCTGAGTCAGCGTATAAACATGATTGACACAACACGAGGTCGTATTTATTTTTAAACGTGCAGCAGTTTCTGATTAAAAAAACAGACCCGGTGTGCAAAGGCCTTTACTCTGAAAAGCACCTCTGTCCTGCTGTAAGCTATTGGCTCTGTTAGCTGTTAGCTCCTCTAGCCAAACACACTGCAGGTGTCTCCTGCTAACAGCCAGCTACCTGTACGACTGCTGATTTCAATATGGATTTGCAGTGACCTTTAAGTGTAATCAACGCAACGTATTTACCAGGTCCTGCCAGAAAGCAGTTTGCGACTGAGGGGACAGATGGACCGGTTCCACAGAACATCTCAGAATCTTAAGTTTTGTAGGGCTCGAGCTGAGTAGCCAGTCAGTGACAGTAACTACTGTAACAGGAGAAGACGCAGTCTGTAGTGAGTGCTCAGGCAGACGTTTGTCTCAAGGCCTGCAGTATGCTATGGCAATTTAGCGACACACAGAGAAAGAGTCTTTTGCCTTCACATGATTGGCTCTTCTGATCGGTCTTTACAGAGACCTCTGATCAAACTATTTCGAACAAATAACTGATTCTGCTACTACCCTACTGCATGAATCCTAACGTGAATAATTAAACATTAGACAAAAAGCTTTCTCACTACTACTTCCAAGATTACGAATGAACTTTTATGCCAAACAAACATCGACTTTTGTTTTGGCTTGACGGTGGTTTTGCAGCATTTACTTGGGAATGTTCTTTTTTCTGTGGAGATCAGTCTGTTCAGAAAAGTGTGTGTGTGTGTGCGTATGTGTCGGGGTGTGTGGGATGCTGCCCTGTTATCATTCAGTTTTGAAGTGTGTTTAGCTGCTCACACACAGCTGCAGATACTTGACCGCCTGTGCTGTACTGATGATCATATCAAAGTGATGCGTGTATACGTATAAATACACACACTATATATACGCAGCGTGTGGTTGTGGGCATTTGTGAAGGAGTGGCTGGTGTTTCCACGTTTATTATAAGGAGCTGTATGGGTTTGGCAACATATAGGAAGGTAAAAATATATCGAGTCATGTCCAACCATGGTAAAACTGTCTGAGTGACGCTGAGGATATTGGCAGCAGCACACGTACATGTTTTTTAGCCAGCCATGCGATGCTAGCGCAGGTGCTCCATTGTTGGCAGCGTCAGTCCAGCATGAAATATTTTAACAACTTCTTGGGTGGATTGCCATGAAATTTGGTACAGCCATTGTCCCGAGGGTTAAGGATAGCCTAATATTTTCTGTAATGCTGATATGTCACAGTTGTAATGCAACAGAGGGACCTCTGCTTCAGAAAATCCAGAAAATGACACTGCAGAATTCATCCACACTTCCACACCAAACTAGGCTTGTGTGTTTGAAACTTGGAGATGGTGTCTACTTGCAGAGGTAGTTATTGTAGCTGGTAAGCTGAACACTAACGTGAACTCTTCCATCACAGCCCAGTCAAGAAGACAGTTTGGCTTTCGTCAGTGGTGAGACCGATTAACTTCAGTCCTGAGAGAATCCGCTGATCATGGCCACTCATGAGGAACTATCTCATCTCCAAACATTTATCGCTTACCAAATAATGATCCCTTTTGATTCTCCAGTGAGCTTTATCCATCCTCTGACACCACCCTCAGGACAGTCTTTGTCCCCAGTGGTGGTACTGTAAGGACCTCAGAATAGCATCCATCTATTACATGTGGGGAGGCTCGTAAAGTTCTGCCACACAAGTAGTGTCAACTTCCAGCCTTGAGTGTACGAGGGCAGTGTTTCAGGCAACAGGAGCAAATTGGCATCAAGGGCGACTCTCCCGCATCATATCCAACTTTAATACACCCAGGGTAAATCCATTCAGCTACAGTAGAATCAACTTCCTGCTGCCTCTTGTTTTGTTTCTTTTGAAGCAAAAATAGAACTCATTTGTTCTGTCTCTAAATGTGGAACACACCACTGTGTGTGTGTGTGTGTGTGTGTGTGTGTGTGTGTGTGTGTGTGTGTGTGTGTGTGTGTTCATGTATCATGTTACACAGCGGCAGCTGAGGACCCCTGGGATCTGCTTGGTCCAATGGAATACACACACACAGGCAGTGGGGCGTGATTTGGGCCAACTCGCATGCATGCATATACACATACATATACACATACATATGTGTGTGTATCTTTTTTCGTGCCTAAGCATGTGTATGTGCTCGTGACTCACACAATGCCACAATATTAATAATAAAATGAAAAAAAGCCACAGACAGGAACAAACTTCATATGTTGTAGCCCAAAGTAATAACATGTAGAACATTATAAGCAGCTGGTAATAACTTCCTTTGTGGCCATGCCCTTGTGCAGTGTGTGTGTGTGTGTGTGCATGTGCGCGTGCGCGTGCGCGTGCGTGCGTGCGTGTTAATTCAGCAGGTTTAGTTGTACCCGGCTGTCAGCTGTGGGAGTTAGAAGACAAAGGAAAACACACTGAGGCAGTGACTCAAAATATACAGCGATGTAGGTCAGCAGCAGGTTACAGTAGTATGAGGTATTCAGAGCACACACTACACTACAGTGTAGTCGAGCAGAGTCAAGTAAGAGCAGCACGGAGCATACAGTCTGTCTCTACCTCCCACTCTTTCTCTGTATTAAGCTCCCTTCCTAGTATTGAAAGACGGAGGCAGATGTCGATACGAGGCAGGAGAACAGAAAGGAAATGATGTAATCCCTACTGTTGCTCTCAGGGGAAGTGATATCATTGTAGCTGGATCAGCAGGTGGCTTCGAGCTCGTCCTCTGCTTCCTCTGCCGCTCTTCTTCCTGTGTGATACCAGCAAAACGTTTCTGCTCACTTGTGCCAAAATGACACCTCTTTCAACAAATTACCATAAGTGATAAAGTGTGAATGAAAAGAAAAAACATGCTGGTGCTTTTTTTTTTTTTTTTATTATTTTCTAGCTCATTTACCATAGAAATTGTTTAAATGACATCAGTGATGAGCATTTTCAGAAGCAGAGCGACCCTTTTTGGGTTTTCAGTGTCTCCTCTGTTATATAGTTGTTAGATTATGTACTTACATTATGCCAAATGTTCAAACCTAGGGACATCCACAGGATTACCCGAGGTAACTGTGTGTTTCATTTGGGTATTAAGGTATTTTAGGAAGATAGTAGGACATGTGGTTTTAGAGGCTAATTTAAAAGTAATATTTCACCGAATTAGTATTTTAAAAAGCAACAAACATCAATATAAATGACAAAACTACTATCATATGTCAAACTATCATAGAGACTCCTGTAATATGCAGGTGGCCTGTATGAAAGAGAGACCAGGAGGCATCAAACGGTTTCACTGCAGAATCACCGTCTGACTTGGCAGGCCTTCAGGCCTCGCAGACACACACAGGCTAGCTCCTGTAATTGATGTCACAGTGTGAATCCTCCGGCTAATTATGTACCCTGGCGAGACACAAGCACACATGCACATGCACAGGCTCTGTGTGTGGTTTATTTACAGCATCTAGTTGAGCGTGAAAGATGACATTAAAAGTTAAAGTGTCTGAGGAAATAAAATAAAGAATGTTGTAGTGGAACCATTTACTCCTTCGCCTTGGTTTCTTCTCTAATGTCAGATGTGATTTCAATCATTGTTACATTTTGGTAGAAAAAATAAAACTAAAGTGGAAAACACCCCTGAATGAATTACATCAGAAATATTTTTGATTAAGTAAAAAAAAAGTATAAAACAAACTCAACTGCTAACTTTGTTAAAGGAGCTCTCTGTAGTTTTGGTGAATAAATGTTAATGAAAAGAGAAAGATCTTCATTGGCTGTTTTTTATTCCTTAACAAACTAAATAAGCAAACTGTCTGTCATGGCTGAATAAACTAACTGACCTTAAAGGACAGCACAAGTGATACTGTTTTGCTTTGTTTATATGTGGCGGACCCTGCCACCTTTCTAGCTTCAAACAGTGTTCTGGGAGCTTATTTTCCTCTGAGAACAGCTTGTTTTTTCAGTCATGGAAAAAAATTATTAATAATTTTAATATTGTAAATATTAAAACATTGACTTTGAATTTCTTCTCCAAATCTACATAGAACTCCTTGCCTAAAATAGAATGTTTACTTCTAAAGATATTGTTGAGACAAATGAAAGAACCGAGGAAATTAAAGGAAATTTAATAATTTTATAGAGTGCGATAAAGCTCTTTAGTGCAGTCCTTCTCAGGTCTCAAGTTTGGTCCTTTGGGGGGTTCCATGGGGTCTCTAGCAAAAAGGGAATCATTTCCGT
>OMLP01033740.1:0-11585 GCA_900302685.1 Spondyliosoma cantharus
GTTTTTAAATGGCTAGGTTAAGCAAAGTGCTTCCATACAAAATATAATCTATAGCTTTGTTGAGAGGGGAAGGTTGTATGGGATTGATATGGGTAATGTTGTCTTATTGGTATCAGACATGAAAATGTGGTATCAACCCATCCCGTTTTTTTGTGGAGCCTTTTATTCTCTGACAGAGGAGGTTAAATAAAAATGGATGGTGCAACACAACTGATTCCACTAATCCTCCATTTTGGACTCACCAGGTCTTTATTCCTTCAAAGGTCAGCACCGTCAAGTACTTGTTATCGGTCAGTGGCGCACATTTGTGGGTCAAAGATAATTAAAAGCTGAACTTGACATGAAATCATGCAGATTGTCTTCGTCTAGATCAACTGATCACAGCAAAATGGAATGGACTGATTCTGCCTCATACTCATGCTGTTCTAAATGCTGGCAGAAAAAAAATGAATAGCTACTCATTCCCTAAAACAGTCCATTGATGTAGTAGAGGTGGTGCTGATGAAAGGACCGTTTTTTTTTCAGCAATAAAGTTGAATCTTGCTCAATCTTTGCTGCAGCCTCATCTGGCAGGGTGCTACAGAGGCTAATCAAAAAGGTACACTGATAATTGTGATTGTGGCAATAACAAAGCAAGATTAAATTCTGTGATAACGTTTCAGAGTACCTCATAATATTATAAACCATTGAGCAGTGTTTTGTCTGATAAACCTTCAAACTAATGGACCTATTACTTATCTTACCTGTACGTTGTTAAGACTGCCATTTTATATTAATAAATTAATCATTTAGTCCATAACAGTCAAAACTATGAAAAATGCTCATCACAACTGTCCAGAGCCCAAAGTGAAGTCTTTATATTGTTTCAATTTCTTCAACCAACCTGCCCAAAACTCAAAGACTCTTAATTTACTATCGCAAATTACATTTGTAAAGCCGGAACCATCAAATGTTTGACATTTTTGCTTGAAAAATAATTCATCAATTATCAAAGGAGTTGGCAATTAATCTTCTTTTGAGTGACTAATTAATTAATTGACTTGTCGTTACAGGTCTATACCTCGCACAACACTCTCCCCACCACAGCTCGAGGACCCATCACTTGGATGTCTTTGGTCTGAATGCCCAGTTATATTATAATGAATATAAAATATGAATTGAATGACTTTTGCCAAGAAATACCTCCAGATCCAGTAAGAAATTGAAAAATCAGTCAGCATATGCCATTGCAATAGATTATAATCGATACAAATGTCTGGAATGCAGTCTGGAAGCTCGCACATGGCCAGTCATGAGTCATTCACACTAACACAGTGGCGTGTCGAAACCATGTTAGCTGAAAGGTCCGACAAAGGAGTAGGACACACCTTCAGCAATCAGACATCTCCATCAGGCATACTAAACTGCAGGGGTGCTTAAGTTGTACATTTTTAAATCATTGGTAAAGTGGCAATATTCCAACTGTTATATGACGTTATTCAAGTCGTTACATGAATCAAGTGTGTTGTGTCTTCTTTTTATGAGCTGTTAATATCCCAAGTGAAAGTGAACCTCAGATGAAAACACCTGAAATGTCTGTTGCCCATATCAATATTAAAGTGCACACAGCTACAGTAAGAAGAGTTTCTTATTGAGCTGCGCTGATGGCGTCTATGTTTGCATCACAGTTTATGTTGTAAAGCCAATGATATCACCACTTAGCTGCAAAATAAAATACGACTGTACAGCAGCAGTACTTCCTCTAAAGGTAAGAAAATGAGACCTGGAGGGGTTCTGCATCTATGTTACTATATGCAAACACAGCAACAGCACACAAGGAAGTACAGTCTGCTGGCTGAGCACTGCTGTCACATGACTGAGTGGCAAAACAAACCAACAGGTGGCTGCTATAAATGCAGTAAAGTTGCCTAAAACAAAGCCTGGAGGCATGTAGGCACCCGATCAAACATTTGCTTATTTTAGAACAGGATTTGATAGTCTCATGAAGGACATCACAAGATATCTGCATTGTGTAATGACAGGTTTGTAAAACATTTCATTTAGGAAACACTTAAAGCACAACAAGTCATAGTTGACATTAAATTCACACACAGTGAACAGTAAGCAGAATTACCAATACGTCTTCATCAGTTTTTCTTTATGTAATGTTTGTGGTGTCAAACTTGCTGTAACACATTTGTGGGTGCTATTTTCATTTATATTCATTTCACTGATGCAAGTTACTTGACAATGTGGTTCAAGACTACTCCTCTTGTCTCTTATAAAGTGTGCTAGATTTGTGTGAAGTTCAGAGACATGCCACCAGTTTGCGAGCGTCCATGTTTTCCTGAGCAGATGCACTGGAAAAGCAATTAGATTAGGGATGGGGAAGATGGGATTTGCAACTCTTAACTAATGACTTTCAACTTGCAATAGATTGTAGGGCTGACCAAATGCTTCAAAGCTCTTATGGTTGCCATGGTAATTGACATCTAAATCAGTATTCAGAGATTTTTTGAAGAGGAATGACATCTTGCAGTGGCCACATCAAAAAATAATCTGGGCGCCCGTTAGCACAGTTGGTAGAGCAGGCGCCCCATGTACAGAGGCATTGTCCCCACTGCAGTGGACTGGGTACAAGTCCACCCTGTGGCCCTTTGCTGCAAGTATTTTTTTTGGCCTTTATATAGCTTTATTGACAGTTCAGCTGAAGAAATGACAGGAAACAGGACGAGAGAGAGGGGGACTGACAGGCAGCAAAGGGCCCCATGCACATGGGACGCCTGCTCCACCAACTGAGCTGAACGGCGCCCCATCCAACCACCTCTTAAATTACATTTATGGTTTATGTTTCCTCGTGTTTTTGCTTTGTTATAGTAGGTGGCAGTAATGCAGCTTGACACTATTTGCCAACCCCAATACAACAGAAAAAGAAGAAGAAAAAGCTGCAGTTACAATTAAGCCAGTTTTTAGTTAGCTAGTGCGTGGCATGAAAAAAACAGAGCGTTATTGTGAATTCTTTTGGCCAGAATAATCATCCAGTGATAACCTGCTGCCTTGATAGCCCTAGCCTTAATGGACTGCAGCAAAACCTCTGAACATTGAGAGATGACAGCTGTACCTGCCACATGCCTGTTTTGTGACCTAATAGTTGCTCTTCAGCAGCTTGGCTGTCTCTCTGACCTTTGTCTCCTTTTCTACTGATTGTCTGGTGTTTCAGGGATCTGAAGAGTGAGTGTCTTTGCATAAAAGCCTGTGTACTACTAATTGTGAACACTTTGCATAACTGCCAGTCATTTCCAATGCATACATTGTGTTTTGGGGGAGTTGTGGAATGTGTTTATTCCGACAGCCACAGCTTTCTACTCTTCTGTGCAGTGAGAAAAACTTGGAGCTTGAAACAAAACAGCCTTCATAATGCAAAATCACTGGTTTGTTCCTTTCAGCTCATTCCAAAATGTCAAGCTATCAAAAGCTTGTCACCACCCACATATATCCTCATACACTGAAATTTGACTTTCAGATTTCAGATGAGCAAAAAAATGTGAATTATTGCTGGCAAAAACGAGGAGCTGTGAATGTGCAACATCTTCTCAACTATTGAAGACCAAATTAATTGTGAAGTGTTAATGTGCAGCTGGAGGTTTTGGTTAATAGTTAATAATTATAGGTTAAGTTAAACTACAACAGGCTTGCTCAGTATCATTGGGCCTGTTTACACAGTGTCACTGTGTTTGCGCCACATGTCCCATAGCCTCCCTCCAGGTGGACAAGTTCGACTTGAAACCAGATACCCTTACATAACACACCATCAGCCTGTCAAAGGGCCAACATTCTTTCTCTATATGCAGCCGGTATAAGTGGAAGGCAGACTTGCCCCCAGGCTGCAGCGACCCCCACCACAAATTCTACAGAGCCTAAATGGTACTGGCTCAAAACCACATGAAAGTCTTACACATGGTTCATAACAAAGACAAACACTGACCGTGAATAACTGTTAACTTTGTGGTTTGGTGCCATATTGTCTTATCCTGTATGAATGTAAATGGCATGACAACATGTCACTGAGTTTGATATTACAAAACATTTTAATATCTAGAAATCGACAACATTGGTTACTAAACAGTCCATTTCAAAATTATATAAATATAAAATGAAAAATAATGCTTCTTTATGAAGGGAAAGAGCCATAATTCTCATGCAGTATTTAGCACAGGTGCCAGCAGTATTCAGCAGGGAGGTAAAAAGGTTATTTTATGGCTTTGTTATAAAGGAAGAAAACTGCTATCAGTTTTTTCAAAGCCTGCATCACTAATGCATTTTAAAGCCTGAATAAATGACCATTATGAGCAAGAGGGATGCTCATCCCCATCTCACATTCAATCCTCTAAAGAGGTTTGAAGGTCAGGCGCACAAGACACAGTGGGAGGTGAAAGAGCCGGTACATGCCAGTATTTAAGAAGTCTCTATGTACACACATCTGGGTCAGTAGAGGGCATGCTATTTAGTATGGCTAAATGCTACAGAGGGAACACAATGGACATTTCTTTGTGAAGTGATATATTTCCATAGCTATCACGGTCATCGGTTTGGTCTCGTGCCCCAATTTACAATATAAAATATAATAATATTATATTATTGTTCATCTGTTGATGTGAAAGAACGGCCACTAGAAGGATCAGCATGCTAGTAGCATAACAACATAGTAGCTTCTCCTTCCAGCAAAACTGATCAGCAGGGGCTCCCGACACGTCACACACATCTGCCAAGGAGTGACACTCCCACACCGCCGTACCACCCTTCAGCGCTTAGCCGCAATGCCGGATTTGGTCTACAGGCAGCCTAACACCTCACACTAGTGATGACGTCTTTCCAACATGGAAGCATGATCAAGTAACTAGCAGCAGTTAGCAGCTAGCTTAACGAAGAATTACAGCATCTGAAAATGTCTGCAAATTGGGGAGACGAGGAGTGGGAGCATAGAACGCAATATAGCAATATAACTAATGTTATATGTGACACTAGACGCCGATGCTGCTGAACAATGAAATCACACACTGGGGTGGCATTATGCCGCCATTGTTTGGTTCAGTATTAAAAAAGCAAAGCAAGCATATCCTTCATTGTGTCAGTACTACGGGACCTCTGCACATATTTTTAGACTGACTGTCACTTTGACTTTTCCAAGGAGATCATCATATCCTTTGTCTATAGCAAATAAATGTCCATAAATCTGAGAACTTGCCTTAGAAAGTGTTCTAGTTTTCCTACATAATCCAGAGATAGTTATCAGTACATCCATGGCTACACTGCAAACAGGAACTGAAAGTAGCTCATTCAACAAACTAACAAAGTTCTGTTTACATTCAGTGTTACTCAAGGTGCTTTGTTAACATCCTCAGGACTGACAAACAATCAGTCTATTTTAGCATGTGTTTGTTCAAATATGTAGTCTATGTGTCTAGCTTAGCTGTCCTTGGCCTGAAAAACATTAAACAAGTAGTCATTTTTACATTTCTGCTTATTTACGGATTATTATGGATGAAACAAATTTGGTACAACAGGCTAATGAGTTGAGCTTTCGGCAACGACTTTCACCCTGGATAGAACCAGCTCACCTCCTGTTTCCATTCTTTATACCTAAACTTAAACTTCTCTTACTTAAACTAGGCTAACCATGTTTGGACTCCATCTCATAACTGAAGACATGAAGTTGATATACACCGGCCCATTTCAATCTCAGAAAGAAGGCCAATTTAGCAAAATGTTGAACACACTGATAAAACTAGAAGACAACACCCACCCCAGGCACACTCTGTTCATCCTGCTATCTGCTGCCATACCACCAGACTACAGAGCAGCTTCTTTCCTCAGGCTGTGACACTCCTGAATTCATCCTCAAAACTTTTCCATAAAAGATAGTTATTCTTGTGAAGCATGAAGGAACTACCACTTGCATTTCATTGTACAACCACATGTAAAAAAATAAATGAACGTTGAACCTTGGCAAAAATGTTGTAACTTACAGCGATTTCCCTGCAGGCAGACATCGATATTCCAGTGCCTTCTATTTGTTTCAGTGCATACTCCTTCTCATCTTTCCTGTAGAGATAAAAAAAAAAAAAGAGAAAATGACTTGATGGCACAGACTGACACAGATTTACTCTAGAACTCTGACTCCTGCTTTGGCCTTTAGGGTTTTGATAATGAATGCAGAAGGTGTGTTTTGGGAGGAGGAGAAGGACAGCAAAGGGCATGAAAAAGCCTGCAAGTGTCCGACTGCCATGGAGGAATTCCTTCCATTAGAGATAGCCTTTGGCAACAAAGAGCCATCCATTCTCTGCAGGAGAGCTCTGTTGGTGCCTCTCTCCCTAGGCCTGGAGTTTCACCCTTGATGCAAAGACAGATGCTCAGGATTCTAACTACACAGTGGCTTCGCTGCAGCTCTTGGCTGTGGCTGTTCTTTGTTTTTACTCTCTGGCATTTGCAGGATAGCTGTGTGCCCTTGTGAATCACATTTGTACATGAAAACCAGTTAGTAAGTGAAATGTGAGACGGAGGCTGAGGCAGAGCACGTTCAGCAGACTGGCATTGATTATTAAGATGAAATGAGCAGTATATACAACCTGAACTGAGAGCAGAGGAGACATGGAAACGGAAACACATTCTATTAAAACAGTGCAAAAAGGCATGATAAAAATGCAAACACAATCTGTTCAGTTCAGTAAGCGGCATGCACAAATCAAACAGGTCCTTGCAGTGTCCACTTCAACCTCATCTGCATTGGACATGGTTGTGGATTAAGTGGAGCTCTCAGGCATACGTCTATAATACTAAATGAGCTGCACAGATGCTCAAAACAGCTCATAACATTTTATCTTTGGGGCTACCAAATAAATTTCCTCATATGGATTTAGTTAAATCAACATAATAAAATAGTTTATCCACTTCTCCACAAAGGCAGAAGGAAAGAAAGATTGTTAAAACACAAAACATGAAGACTAAAGATGGATGTGTGCTATTTCTTCATTCAGACAAAACATCAAATATCACTAGTTGCTTGCAGTTAATGGAATAGTATAATTGGCAATTTTGAGCCTGCTCTCATAAAGGATAAGTTCACCCAAAAATGGAAATTCATCCATTATGCGCCCCCATGCTGGTGAAGTTTTGTAGTCAACAGAACATTTCTGGAGCTTGCCAGCAAAACAGTGTTGCAGCATTCTCCTAAACAACTGAAGTAGCTAGAGTAGTGCTCCAAAATTGATTTAATAAAGACATTATTTACACCAACTTCAGACATGGTGGGTGCTAACACTCTTAGCTTAGCAGCTAAATGGATAAAATGTATGCAGTCTAAGTGGACTACAAAACGTCAGACTTTCCATTGGTTATGGGGGTGGAAAATGACTGAAACTAGGGCCCTGACACATGAAACTCACTTTAAGAAACTTTCTGTAAAAAGTGGTATTTGAAAATAATCAGTAAATTCAATTTCTCCACTAATCAATCATTTGGTCTCTATAATGTAAGAAAATACTGAATAATATCCATCATATTTGGCGAAAGCCGAAGGAAACATCTTCAGATTGTTTGTTGTCAGGACTGCTATTCTTGCACTCAAAAGAATATAACAAGAGAGACACAAAAAAAATCTACCATTTTCATTTTTTTCTGATTAAATATTTCTTCAAGCAAGTCAAGTCTTGTTTCATTTTGCTCTTCATTTTCAGCCAGAAATCTACGATTAACAACAATAAACAGTCAATCAGAGAGCTCTCTCTCTCTGTCTCTGTCTCTGTCTCTGTCTCTCTCTCTCTCTCTCTCACTTCCTCTAATGCTGACTCAAAATGTTGGAACTAATAGATGAAACAGAGAGGGACACATCACAGAATCTATAGCCAATAGTTGACCACACACAAACATCACCCAATGGGCGACTGTCGGCTTGGTTGGGGCAACTGCATACCTCCTAAGTGTGTGCCAGCAATGCCAGCACAGGCCTCTGCAATTACATCCATTTGGCAGACTGTGGTCTGCGGATGCACTGGTGACTGGTTCTCGGTGTGCTCTATGCAATGCAAGAAGCATAAACCTATGCTTAAAAAACCACCAGAGACAGGCAGCACTGCAGATGTCTGAACAAAGTTTACTTTGGACCTGAACAGTCGTACAGGACCCAATGTTTTGTGTGATATTATTATAGTCCGCCTGTAGTACACTGATCACGAACACTGACAGGGCTAAAATTCAAAGACCGGAATTCAAAACAACTAAATGTGAAAATATTACCAGAGAGGTTAAACTTATTGTTGGCATTCAAGGCATTCATGTATTCTGCAGTGTGAAGGCTGCATTTGAATGAATGTTATTTATATTTCATGGTTATCAAGAAAAGGATTTAGAAATGACACTTTAAACGAACATTATAGATACTTTGATAACCACAGGTGCTCCTAACTGCTCCTATTAATGCATGTCACAAAACCCACAGAGACAGCTTTGGACCATATTTTCTGTATTTATAAAAAGTTTCATCTTGATATCATCTTGGCTCCTATGCTTAGGAGAAACTTCTTGAAAACATTACATACATCTCCAAGTCTTGTCAAGATCATGCTTCTCCTTTTCATGCCAACTGGGATGAGCTTTCTAGAGTTGAATATCCCTTAAGCCTCAGGTGTGAAGCCAGCAAAACATTTTCTTTTCAGGATATCAGGAAAACAAACTCTTCGTGTGCACTGGAGACAGACAGTGGTTCTGCTGCCTTTCAGTTTTCACTTGCACTACAAATGAAGCTTACTGGAAATATGTGTAGGCCTCGGCTACATCCTCAGAGAATACAGTCAAGGCAGTGACGAAGGCTGAGAGCAGCAACTCTCCATTTTCCACTTGTAGTCGTAAGGTGTATTTTTAAAAGGAAAGATATCACCACAATATTATGTATTACAAGATGCAGTATGCAGAAGTATAAATGAATGTACCGGCAAGATCATGGTCTGATCTGATGGTGCATTTAACAAGAATCAAGAGGTTTCATATTAACACATTAAACAACTAGAACAGCACTCAGAAGATTGTATACCTCTGCTAAGCCCAACAGTCTCCTTTAATTCAATCAAGCCTAATCTAATATCAAACTTTGATGTCCCTGTATCTCTCTAAATTGTAAACCACCCAAAACTCACCAGATCTGTAACAGGCAACCACTATGACTACAACACTACATATTGTGTTGTCCTAGTAGAATAGAATCATAATCTGTGGAAGAATAATAGAATAATATTACGATATGCATCAAATTGTAATAACTCAAATATACGAGGCACCTTAATACACCTGATTTTTTTCATCAAGATCCATGCATTGATTCCTGTGAAATTAACAAAAAAAATTAAAAATGCCCTAGCTCACAATGTTAAAGAAAGTGAGAAACAATCCTGGATCCTTCACTTAATCCAGCTCTGTACCAAAAGTTAATGGGGTTAATACTGGACCTGGACCCATCCCCAATCCAAGTTTCATGGAAATTATTCAGTAGTTTGTGCGTGATCCTGCTGACAAACCAACCAACTAACCACCAAACAAAAGAACACAGGTGAAAACATGACGTCTTTGGTGGAGGTCATAAGGAGCTGAGGTAAAATGACAAGATTGACAAAAAATTCCCCTGAAAGCAAAACTTTCTGTGCTTTACTGAAGTCCATCTCTGTATTTGTTCTTTTCTTCAGTACTTTCTTAAGATGTGATATCCCGCATACACTGTATCCCCTGTACACAATCTCTAATACCTTTGAGGACGTCATTACCTCACAGCATTAAACAAGCTCTCAGGTATTACTGAATGACTACCTGTGACCTGCCTGTGTTCACCTTTTGGCCTCACGTCACATCTCTATTATCCAGTGTTGTTGAGGTGACTATGATAAGACAGTGCCTGCAGCCTTGACTCAGATTTACAACGCAGTGAGTCAATGATGAATGGAGGAAAGGTATAACTGAGAGGGAGTCATGTTGTTTTCTGTAAAGTACCAGTGCACTTAATTATTTTTCAACAACTTATGTTGAAGGTAACATGAGGCTGTAACTACACAGAACTGATCCAATCATATCCAGCCAACAGTCAAATGTAGGGCTGCAGCGATATGAGACTTACGGTGTAACCATTTCAGAAAGTAACGCTTTCAAGGTATAACAGTACACTGTATTGCACAATAATTACTATTATTACCAGTTACAGTGACCGTAAGGAAAGGAAAATAGAGATGACTGAACACTTATCTTCACAAAATATCATGTCCTGACAAACTTGAAATACATATATTTTCAAAAACAAAAAATAAGGTCAGATTAAATACTGTAGATTTTAAAGTTTTGAAAGGTGCACAGTGTATTTTTGAGGAAGGATTTTAATCAGAAGGGACTGACTCATCGACTGATTTTTTTTTATGCCTGAACAAACTGAATAAATAAACTGACCTTGAAGAACAGCACAATTCCACACTGTTTCACTTTGTCTACATGTGGCAGACCCTGCCACCTTTCTAGCTTCAAACTGTGTTCTGGGACCTTATTTTCCTCTGAGAAAGGCTTGTTTATTCACTGATGGAAAATATACTTTTTCTGAATTTGTATTATTACCTTATTAATACTGTAAATATTAAAATTATGTGTTTGAATTTCTTCTCCAAAACCACATAGTGCCCCTTTAAAGGCACACGGTAAGACAACCGTCAGTTTTCATACCACAGTACACCTTGAAACCGATATATCGCTGCAACTGTAGTCACATCTGACAGATACCAGATCCCTTTTGGACTGTCTTTAAGGCTTGTGCAAATTTCAGAAATATAGTTCTAGAAGGTTTATAAAATTGTATTATAGTTATTTCATATCAATATTAACTAACTGTATAACTACAACTTCGTAACGGTGACAAGGAAATGTGACAAAGTATTGGACTCACCTGGCCCATACCAGATCCCTTAATTAGGTCATAATAGGCAACACTACTGATCTAGACTATGGAATCACTGCACAACTACTTCAGAGTTCTTGTTTGGGTTTAGTAGCACCCAGAAGAACTGAGATACATGAATAAAATGATGAGGAGAAGAAAATAAAGGAACTATTTATGCACTCTCTCCCTGGTAAGGACACTTAACAGTCCAAGCTGTACATTTAGAGCTATTAATCTAACTTTTAGCAACCTTACACATTTCAGTAATAATAAAATTGCACCGTCAAGCATGACTGTCAACTGGGCATTTGCAGAGTGGAAATGTAAGAGCCTGATGTCCATCTTACCATTGCTGTTATAGGTTACACTGTATTCACACATGCCACATTGACAGTGACATTGTAAAGAGCTAAATCAAACGGATTACATTGATGTTTGAGTCTATAAAAAGTTTGGCAGTGCATAGTGTTAAAACTGAGGGAGCAGCTTGGCCGCGAAAAGACGCCCAAATGTCACTATCGCGTTGAATGACGAAACCAGCGTCCTCCGGTGCGTTTAAACACATCAGGAGCAGGCAGTCCTGGTTGACATGTGAAGACGAGACTTGTCAAAATAAGAAATAACACCGCTGCTTTACTGTGTTGTT
>OMLP01033741.1:0-12760 GCA_900302685.1 Spondyliosoma cantharus
CAGACAGAGCCACACACACACACACACACACACAGAGACAGTATGACACACACACACACAGACACACACACACACACACACACACACACACAGACACACACACACACACACACACACACACAGAGACACACACACACACACACACACATGTATATTTGTGTTTTTTGTTTAAACTGTCTTGTTTTCTGAACATGAGATATTAAGAAAAACTCAAATGAATAAAAATAAATAAATAAGAGTTGTTGAAATTATAAAAGATAAAAATAAGCAATAAAAGTAACGGTAAATAAAAAACATTTATTAAAAACAAATGAAATGAAATATAATAATGATGAAGTAAAGTATCGATAAAACAAAGAGTAAAGATCTAAAATAAATCATAAGACAACAACCGTCTGACCTCCATCTTGTTACTGTTACTGTCTGTGTATGTGAGTGATGTTGAATCTGAGTCTCTTCCTCTGCAGGCCCGAGTCCAGTCTGGATCCTCTGGTCCAGGTCCTGGAGGTTCTGATAACCAGCGAGCTCAACATGAACCAGGCTGCACCAGGTAAGACTGTGTGTGTGTGTCTCTGTGTGTGTGTCTCTGTTGGATCTCTGCTCAGCGATCACGTGGTCGTTGTCTCCTCGGTGATTGTTTCAGTTCCTCTCAGCGTCTCTGTGTCACTGTCACAGCTGTTGATCCATCGAAGGGTCGAAGGTCATGTGTCATGTTCTGGATCTGGACTGAAGCTGTGATCCTGTAGTTCCTGATTCAGTTGAAGTTGTGGTTGAGACACTGATGGATTTGAGAGGTTTGTGTTTGTCAGTGTACGGCAGGAAACATGAGCTATTCTAACGGTGCTGGGAATAATAATGTATGTGGCACCTGGTGTTATTGATAATCGATTGGTAGAAGCTGTAAACCTTCATCTCTTTGGCTTTTCTTGCTGTTTGTCACAATAAAACGTCAGTTTTAACATAGTAAAGCATGTTGGCAGCTGGAGGGTGAACATCTGGTTGGTCCAACAGCTTGACGGAGACCGAAGCATCTTAATAATTATTAAATAGATCAACACAAACATTCATATTTCTGAATCCTGCTGACTCTTGATCTCTGTGATAGAAAGGAGAGACAAAATAAAAGTGTTTCTGACAGGATCAGTTGGCGTCTTAAACCTGACTGAGACCAAAACACAGTGGATGTTCTCGCCACGGCCGACAGAACAGAGACCACGATGTCACCACTTCCTTTCTGAAAAGTTGAGAGATTTTCAGAAACCAAGCGCTCGGAGCGGCCACACGAACAAGACTCTGAAACAAAGACGCTGCATTTCCTCTTGAGTGGCCACAACACCTGGAGACAGACGTCTCACATTATAATAGCCTCAGCTGTACTTTGTGTTTAATGCTAATTAGCATGCTAACAGGCTGAGCTTCGATGGTTCACTTCAGAGCTGCACAATTAATTAAAATATCCTGGAAATGACAAAAATCTTCCAGGTCTTCAGTGTTGTCACGACGTCCTGACCGACGGAGCTGCTGCTGCAGATTTAAGAAGACGTGTATGTGTCACGTCGTCAGGATGCTAATAGTTTATCAGTGGTTATGAAAATTGTGATGCAAAGATGAGCATTCACACTCATCATGAAACATGTGACCTGGTTATTGATCCCTAGTTAACATGATGAACTGTTTCTTCTACACAGCAGCATGTTCGCTTCGTTTTATAGGTTTTCTTGATGTTGATGTTGGCGTTTAGCTCCAAACATCACCGTGTGTGATCTCAGCCTCTCACAGCTGCTCGTCTGTCATCTGTTGCTCTGTTTCACATGTATCGGCTGAATTAATAACCAATCAGATTGTTTAAACGAATCATCAGTCAGTCAGTGAGCAGTTCCTCCTTCTGTCTGCGAGCAGCCGTCAGTCGCTTCCTGTGAGTCGGTGTGTTCATCAGTCACTCGGTCAGGCTGAGCAGCAGCTGAAACGATGACATCATCCATCCACACGGTGAAAGATGCAGCAGAGGAGAGGAGGGGGGTGTTGCCTCGGTGATATCACTGCCATCGCGCGATTGGCTGGGGGCAGCGGTGATGTCACACATCTCCAAGCTGCTCTCCTGAGCTTTGAACCGAGGCTGGCTCTGAGAGAGGGAGACGGACGGAGAGAAAGTTGCGTCGTTCTAAATCTTCAGCGCTGACTGCAGGAATCGGATTAACGCAAGACAAAAAAACAAAATGTTTCCCAGCCGGGAGATTCTCTGTAGACGAGGCTGAGCACAGGTGAAGATGAGCTGAAGATCTGCCTGCAGGTGCAAAGACGGAGCCGTAGGAAAAAAAGATATCTTGCAGATTTCAGTCATCGGTGCAGTCGAGTGTGTCTTTAAAATACAGAGAGAGTCGAAAAAGAGCGAAGCGTCGAGCTCAGACTGGAGGTTGTGGCCCGGACCTGTTTCCTTCCAGATGACGTCAGTTTTTTCGAGGCAGGATCTGAGCGCTCGGCTGGAGGCAGGAAAATCATGAGATCCTCAAACGAAGGATCCGCGTTCAGTTTCACCTCTGAAGCGTCCAGGAGGAGGTGGGCGAAGGTTTAGAGGCCGACATGGAGCGAGAGGAGGGAGGCAGGGCCGAGGCCGAGCCGCTGAGAGGACGAGACAAGATCCTGTGCTACATTAACATGCAGAGTCCAGGTAGGAGCTCAGACCTGGACCTGGACCAACACCTGCTGCCAGGTGGACTTCAGTCCTACGTGGTGTTTGGATCAGGTTTCATTTCATTCATGTGATTCTGTGTTGAAGGTGTTTGTAGAAATGATCATGTCACGAGTCATTTTCTCTGAAGATGCACATAAACGTCGTTGTGAACCTGCGCAGAGAAAGGGCTTGTGGGTAAAAGTCGTGGCGTAGGCGCCTCCCAAATCTCAGCGAACACGTCATGCGGACCTGCACATCAAGCGAGCTGATTGGTTGGTCCAACATCCCTTTTTTCTCGATTTGAGCGCCGTTAAATGACACAGCATCTGTGGAAAGTCTTGAAACGGAATATGCTGAATTTCAGCGTGATCGGGAGTTTCTCCCACACGATCACACGTGTGTACAAGAATCTCAACACATGAGCAAGAACGAAATGATCCTGAACAATCAGTTAATCTGAGCAGCTGGTCAGGTGAAGTGACCGCAGAGCTCTGTGATGGTTCACATCTGATGTTGTCGGCTGTTCTTTGCACTTCAGTTTGTGTTTTATTTCATATTATTTTGTTATTTAATGTGTTGTGTGTGAAGTCGAGGTGAAGGAGCGGATCAACCCGACACGTTACTCCCACCCGTCCTGACTCCATCTTGATATTCAGGCAGGACAGTGTTGGACAATAACTTTGGATATTTTGCTGTATGAATGAATCTTCGATTTGGAGAGTCGTGACGTTGTTGTGACTGACGACGTGTCGTGACTGACGACATGTTGTGTGGTCAATGACTGGAAGCTTATAAGTTTGTTGTGTGTGAACTGTGCAGGAAGACGACCCGACCTGAACAGTGTTCTGATATCTGACCCAAAAACCTGTCAAAGCGACGAGCTGACTTGTAGTTTGACTCGTCTGTCGTCGATGACGTTTCCATCGCCGAGACATATTGCGGTCGTTTTATCGCCCAGGCATCAGATCAATAAACTATCTCATCTCGATCAATCGATGAAAAGAACAGAAAAAACATTTTTAAACTTCTTCTTTCTCTCTCCGTGTTTTTGTCGCAGCGTTGCCTCCTAAACCGGTCAAGCCTTCGACTCCTGCAGCTCCGAGCAGTTTCAACAACAGCATTTCTCTGCAGGACGCTGAGTGGTACTGGGGAGACATTTCCAGGTAACACACACACACACACACACACACACACACCTGTAAGTGAGTTAATGACAGCGTGTCCGTACTCTGACCTTCATCAGCTGATCTTGATCTATCCAGATAATCTGAGACCGTCTGCTGGAATCTTTTTCCTCAATTAAACAAAACGCAGTCTCACAACATTTTGTGACCAACAGATCAGAAGAGACGGTTTAGAGGCTTACTGATGAAAATGACTCAGTAATCTTCTGTCATTCGGTCTCTAAGTGAGTTTTGATGCTCTACACGTTGATTTTATATTCTTTCTGCTCGGTTGGAGCTTCTGAACTAGAGAAAAGTGAGACTCACTGAGAACAAAGTGACATTAATTGTGTTAAATGTTATGTTGCATCACAAACCACTGCATGAGACACATCGTTCATTTCTGACCAGGTGACCTGAAAACCGCTTCAGCCGGAGTTCAAATGATCCAGTTTAACCCTTTAAGACGGGCTGCACCGTTTCACTTCACCTTCGAGACGTGTGACTGAAGAGCTGCGCTGTGATTTGATAATGAACATTAGAGCAAAGTCGCTAACTTCAGTTAAAGCCAAAGACTCGAGCTCCTACATGTTTCCTATTTCAGGTTATTATCTGCTCCAGAGCTGAGAAATGAAGTTTCAGAGAAGGTTGATGAATCTGTAGTTTCTCAGAGAACCCTCAGAGTTTCAAACGATGCCTGAGGTTTAAGAATGACTCGTTAACGGCTGCCTGCGATCTTACTGGGTTCAGTTCTGTGTTAAATGGAAGGAGAGCGCCGCCGTGTCACAGTGACATGATGTCGTCTGGATTTCTGTTTGTAGAGAGGAAGTGAACGAGAAGCTGAGAGACACAGCTGACGGTACGTTCCTGGTTCGAGACGCCTCCACCAAGATGCACGGAGATTACACTCTGACTCTGAGGTACTGACACACACACACACACACATATATTTAAACCTAAATCAAGTCCATAATGTGTGAAAATCATCTGCATGTTTGACACGGATCAGTGACGACGACTGATGAGAAGCTTTATTCATGATTCAACATCTGAAATCAAATGTTTAATTTAAAGGTGATCAATGGTTTTAATGTCTTAAATTCAGCTTCATTGTTATCAGTGATGACACTTAAACTACAAACTCAATGTTCATAACGTTTGACTCTTATAAAACATCTACAGGTTCTTGTAGTTCAGCTGCGTCGACACCAGATTATCAAACAATGTGAAGCTGTGTTGGTTTAATCATTAAATGTCGTCTGAACACCTTCAGGAAAGGAGGCAACAACAAACTGATCAAGATCTTCCACCGGGAGGGGAAGTACGGCTTCTCCGACCCGCTGACCTTCAGCTCCGTGGTGGAGCTCATCAACCATTACCGCCACGAGTCCCTCGCTCAGTACAACCCCAAACTGGACGTGAAGCTGCTGTACCCGGTCTCCAAACACCAGCAGGTCTGTACGCCGTCCGATGCTGCGCCGACCGCGTCTGCCGGTCGCTCGTCGACTCGTCTGACTGGCGTTGTGTATGTGTTCAGGATCAGGTGGTGAAGGAGGACAGCATCGAAGCTGTGGGCAAGAAGCTCCACGAGTATCACCTGCAGTACCAGGAGAAGAACCGAGAGTACGACCGGCTGTACGAGGAGTACACCAGAACCTCACAGGTACGCTGCAGGACACAACTTTATGATCCGGCATCATGGAAACACACTGCAGCTGCGACCGGACGAAGAGAAAACACCGACAGACACATCGATAAAATATAGATCTTAAAAAACAGAACAAAGATCAATCTTTAAAAAGTCTTTAATGAAGCAGCACTTAAATATTAATATATTAATATATTTACAGTGAAATACTCACTTAAAAGTCCTGCATTCAAATTTAATTCAAAGTAAAATTAAATAAAAGTTTTGACATCAAAATCTACTTTAAAGTAAATGATCACTGTTACTGGATGATAAAGTTTGACTTACATACATCATTTATTTGTTCAATATATTTAATATCAGAATCTGTAAGTTAACTAAAGCTGTCGGATAAATAATGTAGTGAAGTCGAGTTGTTACTAAGACGAGACGCAGCAGCAGAACATTACACTTCTCCAGCTGATCTCTTACAACTTGTTTGAATATGAAATGAGTCTAATTAAATGTGATAATGTAAGTAAACACTTAAAAAAGAGCCAGAAATCTTAAACTGAAGCAGTGAATGTTTTAAATACAGTACTCCAGTAAATGTACTTAGTTACTGTTGAATCAGATGTTTGAGAACAGGTTTAACTTCTGTTGTAGTAACAGACAAACACCACAAGGTGGAGCCGTCAGTCACTGTGGGCTGAAACTATCAGCAAAGACAAAAACTAGAGATAAAATACAGAACACAGATTTTCTCCTCTGACCCGTCCTGTTCTCCTCCTCAGGAGATCCAGATGAAGCGGACAGCCATCGAGGCGTTCAACGAGACCATAAAGATCTTCGAGGAGCAGTGTCAGACTCAGGAGCGCTTCAGCAAAGAATACATCGAGAAGTTCCGCCGAGAAGGCAACGACAAGGAGATCCAGAGGTGAGACAGACAGACAGACAGAGACACACAGACAGACAGACACACGAGCAGAGCAGAACCTGACAGGTGTTCAGTCTGACGAGAGTCACATAACTGTTACCATGGTTACAGCATGGAGTCCTCTCACTTAATATCATTTATTATAAACTGATTTAAAAATTAATATTATTATACTATGGATCTATTTTTACACTATAAGAACTTGAAAGCAGTTCTGATCTGAGGTCGGGTCGCTCTACATGAATACGAGTCTTACTTCTCCTTTTCCAAGTGTGAACAGAACCTTCAGGTCCGTGTTTGCTTTTTGTCCGTCCCGGGCTGCTGTAGAAACATGGAGGGCTGTGGAAGACGACAGGCTCATTCTAAAGAAACACAAAGACGATTATTATTATTAGCTTCATACACTAATGAAAACATAATTCTGAATGTTGCCGTCTGAGCAGAACCACCTGACCCGTGTTTGTTTCAGGATCATGGAGAACTACGACAAGCTGAAGTCTCGGATCAGTGAGATCGTGGACAGCAAGCGGCACCTGGAGGTCGACCTGAAGAAGCAGGCGGCCGACTACAGAGAGATCGACAAGAAGATGAACAGCATCAAACCGGACCTGATCCAGCTCCGCAAGACCCGGGACCAGTACCTGATGTAAGAGACTCGCTGAGGAGCGCACACATCGCAGCAGAGCTTTAACACACTGTACTCACCCGTTGTGTTGTTGTCGTCAGGTGGCTGACCCAGAAGGGAGTTCGTCAGAGGAAACTGAACGAGTGGCTCGGCCTGAAGAACGAAACCACAGAGGAGTAAGTCTCAAACCGTGTGCTGCCCCCGGTGGCCTCAGGCAGCGCTGCACGTCTCCACCACAGCTGTCTGGCAGGAAACATACAGAATAAATGTTCAGAGTCGAGCCAAACACAAGGAAGATGAGATTAGAGTGTAAATATGAATAAAAAAGACAATAGACAGCACGTGAGGAATTAGAAGAAGATTAAATAAATAAATTGAGAGATAAAGGCTGGTAAGAAAAAAACATTTAGATGAACAACAGCAAATAAATAATCATCATTTTGCATCTTTGACTTTGTAATTTTGAACTGATTCACTGACATAATCTAATGAAAACATTTGAAGTCGAGCCTGAAGTTGGAAACGGTTCCAATCAGTGGCTCAGTTGCATTGTGGGTAGTTAAAAAAGGGGTTTTAAAAACGTTTTTTTGGTTCTGCTTAATCAATGTCGTTTTCAAAACCACAACTACATTACCCACAATGCACCTTCACCCCTGAGTGATGTCACTGATGAGATTACATGCAGCTTCCTTAAATTAAACACGTTGATGTGGGACCCTGGTGGACTCGCCTGCTGACACAGAACAGAACATCAGGTTCTTCGGTCACGATCTCAGCAGGAACATTAATGTGTTGACGTGTCTCCTCCCTCAGTGAGTACAGCATGGTGGAGGATGAGGAGGACCTTCCTCACCACGACGAGCGTCTGTGGCGGCTGGGAAACATCAACCGCCTTCAGGCCGAGTCTCTGCTCCGCGGGAAGAGAGACGGAACCTTCCTGGTCCGAGACAGCAGCAAGCCGGGCTGCTACGCCTGCTCCGTGGTGTAAGTTACTGCTCGTTCCTGCGATGTAACCGTGTCTGGACCCTCGGTTCTGTGTCTAATCTGATCTGTCTCCGGCTCTCTCAGGGTGGACGGCGAGGTGAAGCACTGCGTCATCAACAAGACGGGCACCGGGTTCGGGTTCGCCGAGCCCTACAACCTGTACGGCTCCCTGAAGGAGCTGGTGCTTCACTACCAGCACACCTCGCTGGTCCAACACAACGACTCGCTCAACGTCACGCTGGCCTTCCCCGTCTACAGCCAGCAGAGACGGTGACCCGCCGGTTCCTCCTGATCCACACCGTCATCGTAGACCGGCTGCAGACCTGGTTTACACGTGTCACGGAACCATGGTGGAGGAGTTCAACACTTCAGAACCTGACCACGTGGCCCGGTGGACGCTCAGACGCCAGGAGTCTGTTTTAAAGACGATAATCAGTCGTGGTGCTGCTGATCAACAATCCAGAACACTGAAGATGAAGCTTCATGTTCACCTGAATCCTTCGTCACTTCCTGTAGGAGAGGAGAAAGTAAAACATTTTACTGTGAAAGGCATCACATGGAGCTTTGAACCAACTTCCTGTGAGAGAAACAAGCAGCGTAAATAAAGACAGACGTTCACATTAATATCATGTTGAGCTGGTTAACGTACGGAAGCCCTGAGGGGCCAGTGAGGACACGTTCTTCTTCTGGTGATCTCAGTCTGATCGGAATACTTTCAACTGTGAGTAAAATATTAAGAAGAAAAGTTTTTTTTTCTCTTGGTGAAAATCAGGAGACAGATGAGAAACATCTGGTTTCCTTCAGCTGCAAGTCAAAACATTTAGAAAAATGAACCTTAGAAAATAAAAATATTTCACTTTTACATTGATTTCACACCCAGAAAAAAAGTTTTCAAATGTTTTCAGATGCAAAAAAATAAAAAGTTTTGAAGGAACTTCTCTCCACCAGTTCTGAGAAAATTATTCTCAGACAGAAAATTGATCACCAGGAAAAGAGTAAACGTCTCTTGATTGGCCCATCAGGGCTTCCGTACGAGCATCACCACATGTGGTCATTAACCTGTCGAGGTCGGGATCACATGGACCAGCTGCCTGTTGCTCAGTGACGTCATCAAACTGAGCCAAACATCTCAAAGACGTCTGCTGGAGATTCAGAAGCAAAGAGTTTGTTTCCAGCTTCAGTTACAGACGAATGAAGAAGTTAGTGTGGTTCAAAATTAACGTTTTTATGACGCCAAATTTTACATGAAACAGCAAAAAACGACAGCGAGGATTGAAAGCTCGAGCTGTACTTGAGTTATATAATAGATCATGTTTAAGGTTTACCTTCAGGTGGCCAGTGTGCCACAGCTGGACGACCAAATCATGATTTATAATGAAGCTCAAATACAACTTGAGGTTTGAATCCTCGCTGTAGTTTTTTGCTGCATCAAGTAAAATTTGGTGTCATAAAAACGTTAATTTTGAACCACACTAACTTCTTCATTCGTCTGTAACTGAAGCTGGAAACAATATCTTTGGTTCTGAATCTGCAGACGTTCTGCTCTAAGTTTCTCAGCCCTGCTCGGTCCAAAACCTGAAGACACGATCCAAAAAATTGTTTCTCAAACGTTAGTCAGACTGTGATTCTCAGACTCCTTCATGAACACTTCAGGCTCGTTCAGAACCGGGTCCCATGTGATCACGACCTCACCGAGTCGACCAACTCGCTCTACTTTAGTTTCAGCTTCCTGTGTGTGCTAACGAGGTACTGAAGGGTCAAACTGTCAGAGCTGCTCTGGACTCCTCCTTTAATCACAAGCTGCTGACGCTGCACACTTCAGCAGAACTGAACCACAACCAGACCGGACTCTGAGACCACAACTGTGGACTCGTGATGATGATGATGATGATGATGTCAAAGGCAAAACGACGGACAATCTAGAGAGACTTCTCTTACGAACACTGTGAGCGACTCTGAACGAGGTTTAAAACGAGGGCGAACGGACCGACCCGACCCGCATTTCATATCAGGAGAAGAAGAGAACTGTAATCCTGCATCATCCAAAGACTGGAGCCACGAGCAGTGTTAACGGTCCAGATCTTCAGGTTTCTTCAGCTTCGTTTGACGAGTGGACGGATGATTCTGGTTTTCTTTGGTTTGACACGTCCGTCAGCACAAAGATTCACTCGTGTTGGAGCAAAACTGTGACAAACATTCAGGAATGACGAGAACTGGATCTTTCCGGATCTACTCAGAGGATTTTAAGTTTGGTGGACGAACGCAGCCTGTAAACAAAACGTCACAACGACGCAAAGCCGAACCGACGTCTTCGTCCTCTCGATCTTTTCTTTGCTTTCAGACAGACCGGGTACCGGAGGTGAGACCGCCTGCGAGGATCATCTGTTGTCACGGCAACCACCTGGGAAATTTACTTTTTCTTTTCCACACTTTGAAATGAGAACATGTCAAACGTTTCTTTTGTTTGTTTGTTGTTATTTACTGACTGGTCAACATGTCCTGGTGTCTCACTGCGACGCAGAAACAAATCAGACGAGTAAACAACAGCCGAGACGTCTGATGAGTTCAGCAGTCGCTCCGACAAACGTTTAGTCTGTTTCGTGTTTGGACGCAGGATGTTCGGCGTGTCTTTAAAATATAGTTCACTTCAGAATTAGATCTATTTTGATCTGTCAATGGTTACAGAAACAGTTTAAGACATTTACTCCCAAATTTAAAAGATCTAAACTTCAGACCCAAAGAATCAAACAAGTGTTTCATGTGTCATTAAAGTTTGCTTATTAAATTATTTATCTGATCATCAAACCAACACTCGAGAAGTTCGTAACAAAACTTCATTTTAGAAAACTCATTATCATCTTTGAAGTTAATAAAACTGAACTTCTGTTTGTCTCGTTTTAATGTTAAATCAGTTCAAACGTCTCAAATATCCGAACAGGTTCTGTGAGAAACACACTGAGGTCGTGTTGTCGCAGCTTTAAAATCATTTCACGTTACGAGTTAAGAACCAAACTGACGATGGAGCCGTTTGTCTTTTTGTTAGCGACGGTTTGTTTCAGGTCTCAAAGTTTAAAACATTCCCCAATAAAACCAGTCGGCAGCGTCCAGAGTGATTTTTGAAATGTTGGATTCATTTCAGGCAGTTTTTTGTTTTAATGTTTAGAATTTTACTCGTGCTGGTTTTGATTTATTGATGCAGCGTCTGTGTACTTTTGTATATTTGCCAGATGACTTCGACACATCGTTCATCCGTCGAGGTTTGAAACTTTCAGCTCCTGAACTCTCTGAAGAGAAACAGCTGCGTTATTTTTCTGTTCCAGCTGTTTTCTTCTCAGATTTTTATCCCGCAGAGTCCAAAACTTTAAACTCATGTCAGAGCAAACGTGAAACCCTCGTGCTGTTTCTGAGGAACACGGACGTTAATGTAGATTTTGAGCATGTTTCTGTTTGATGTTCCAGGTTTTGTGTTTTTCATTTTAATTCCATAAAATACGTCAGCAGTATTTTCTGTATCAGAAATCTTTTGTTTTTCATTCTTTGCTTCTCACTCTTGCTGTTCATGTCAGAATCAAAGACAATAAAGCACCAGGACCTTCAGACCGTCTGCGTCGGCTCATTTTATTCATTTATAGAATTACTTTCTTCTCTGAAGTCGTCTTCATGGTTCTCAAACGTGTCCTTTAGTATTTGGTTTTAACGTTGGATCAAATTATTCTCAGCAACTGAAGCATCTTCATATTTCATGTAAAGACAAAAACTTTTGTTAAATTAAATTAACAATCAGATTGAGAGCTGAACAGGTGAACAGCTGATCGATGTCAACAGACAGAACCACCTCAAACTCCTCATTTAAATATGTTGGCCGACATTTAAACCCTCAGTTGTTCGTGCGATAAGACGACGACCTGCGTTATAAATATTAAAAAATACATCTGTAGTTTTATCATTTCAAGACGATTGTTCTCAACGTCACTGCAGATATTAAATCAATTACCGTTCAAATTCATTTAGCTAAAGTTCACGAGCAGGACGGAGCTGACGGCTGTTTTCTGTTCTCATCAGTTAATCTGATTATTATTATTTCCCAGATTATTCACGTTGTCAGAACAAAGTGCAGAGACGGTTAGAACGCTGAGGGTCAAGATGGCCGACCAGCTCTCTCGTATGGAACAAAGAAAACTGTGAATTTCAAACTGAAACAGCTGAAATATGAGAATATTAACATTTTTCATTTTCGATAGTTGTCAGTTAGCGTGACTCACAAATGCTAGCTGGTTAGCACGTTACTGAAAATATGATGCTATCATCATCATCATCAGATATAAACCTTCCTCTTCTTCTGTCACTCATCACAGAAACATCAGCATCACTTCTTTAGTCTACTGGACATCTTGGACCCAGAAATGTTTCCTATAAACTTTCATGATTGAAATGAATCTACAGGCCGAGTGGATGAGATTAAGCTTGGTTGCTAAAAGTTGCATGTTGAGTAATTAGCATAATGAGCTAATCAGGAGGAGAATAGGGACATTTTTTAAACTAATATCACCATCAAACTTCACCAGTTGATTACTCACAGTAAGACAACTATTTTTTGTATTATGAGTTTTCTGAAATTGGATGTTTAAATATGCAAATGAGGCATTATCTAATGAAATTAATTAAAACAAATAATTTGCATACATTTCCAGAACAGAAATCTAAACATTGGATAAATCCAGGTTCAAACTTCTTGTTTCATTTTGTTGACATA
>OMLP01033747.1:1491-20318 GCA_900302685.1 Spondyliosoma cantharus
ATAAAAGTAAAATACTAATACAGAAAATATGATTTGACAAAAAAATAGCAGCATTTATTTAAATTTGAGAAAAAAAAAAGATCATCCTGAATGTAAAATAAGATAGTGAATTAGACATCCTAAAATGAACGTGATTGTTTCTTTTTAGAGATAATTTACTGAGAGCATCTGTTTCTGCGCAAACTCTTTCCTCTGATTCATGACACGTTTAGAAATGTGAGGCTGAGAGAGATCTGGCTGAGCTTTTAAATGCCTGGCTTTTCCCGAGCTTTCATCGTGGCTTCACATGCTGAGGGAGAGCGTCCTGATTTTAAGAGTATTGACAAGACTTTCTTCCACACACAACATGATATATGCCCGTCAGGAGCCAGGCAGCAGCAGCCCGACGGATGTTTTCACAGCCAAACAGAGAAAAAGGCAAAGAAAGACATCCCTCCTTCAGCGCAGATATCTGACAAAACAAAACCCTCTGACATTCCTTTCAGGATCATTCACAGCTCTCTCTCTCTTCTCATTTGCTGAGGTGCCAGAGGACAAGCTGAATGTCTGAGGTGAAGAGAAGATAAAAAAAAAAAAAAAGAAAAGAAAAGAAACAGAGGAACAATCCTGCCCTGGCACACAAAAAGCACGTCAGGTCTGAGAGAAAATGGACTGCAGATGTTGCTGCCAAAACCTGAAGAGGAAATGTTTACAATCTGGTGCACCTTGTACACCAAATTGGTGCCAGCAGGTCGGCCTCGTATCTTGGTGAAACATCTAGGGATAAAATCAACAGTTAAAAAAACCTCCAAACACAGACTTTAAGCAATGATGCGGTCAAAGACTAAGTCTGAAGGCAAAGTCTAACGTCAAGATTCAGGTTTTTTAAAACTATAGTACATAGTAAATATGAAGCTGAAGGCAGCAGCTGGTTAGCTTAGCTTAGCTCAAACCGTAAACAATTAGCCTGGCTCTGTCCAAAGTGTTGAGCGAGTACAACATTACCTCTATTTGTTCAGTCACCAAAATCATCTGTGTTGATATCCAGAGTAGGCAGGGCTTAAAACCATATTCACATGGCGGCCATTTTCCCCTTTCAGTGTGCTAGGATAATGTCATGCTGCCGTGTTCCAGGTTTCAAGTAGCATAAACGTAGATAATCCAGATAAGATCGTAGCTAATGATGGATGGTAAAAAATCTGGAGGCCCATCCGGCAATAAACAACATATTCAATAACTTGTTACCTGATTCAACAACTTCTTAGCCAACATTATCGTTTGATTACATCCTGTTTGTTTCACTCCGCAGTTTAGACCAATGTCTCTGACGTGTGTTGATGTTTCTGAATCGATTTAAACCTTTCTTAATCTTACAGCATCAAAATAGTATCGTATCAAATAGCAACTTTGGCTAGAATGTTGTTGAACACTAAAGTTAGCTGTTGTCTAATGGAAGCTAATCAGTTATCAAACCTGTGGTTTTACCTTGAAATATGGTCCGACGCCCCTCCTGAATGAACTGACTGTACAGCTGCTGATCAGTTTGTCACATTTCCTATGTTTATATGACGTGCACCACAGAACACACCAGTACAGCATTTGATTACGTACTGGTGCTTTTGGATTGTTTTATTTAATCATTTCTTGCCAATGTGTAAAAAATGTCTATACTTACGTAAGAATCATCCAGGCCATGATGTCAACTGAATAGTTTAACCTTCACCTTCCTTTGCAAAATTTATGTGTCTCTGGGTTTATAGAAAACCTCAAGTTAAGGTTACAGCTTTCACCTCCATCAATCTGCTCATGCTGGAAATCTCCTTTAGAGCAATTTATCAAAATTTAGCAGAGAACACTGGCAATATGGACAATCTAATAACAATGAGAAACAGCCATCATAATATCGTTCATGCAGCTCTGCCAGTGTAAACACTCCACAGAGTGGAAAGTATATTTCTCTACATAAAGCACATCTGTCCTCCAGACCATTGATATCAGGCTTCATACGACAGTAAAGGGAGGCTTTACCTCCCAGCCGGCCAACGCTGGAACGACCTTGTCGTTGTGCTTCACCTGTGCACTCGATGGTGCAGACGGCTGAGGCTGCCGCCACACACACACTCACCCTTCAGTCACCCCGTGGACTGTAAAATAAGCTGTTGCCACATGCCAACCAGGGGTCAATGGTGTGTCAACATCTTACCACTGTCAGGCAAGAAAACACACATGCTCACAGGTTTGTGTTACTACAGCTTGGAGGGCTGTAGCTCCACATGCTAAACCACAACTTTCACCTTAAACTAAACCTAAGTCTGAACCCATAAACGCTCCTTAAAGACGCAAAGAGCAGCCAAATCATCATCACTGGAGAATCAAAACTCTCACTCAGATGGTGCTTACATCAGTCACTGTGTCCAGAGAGCCTATTCAATCCATACAAGAGGGGAGGCTACATGCTACAGGAAGCAGCGGATTGGTTAGTACACCCACAGTGACACAGTGACTGCTTTTTAGTGGAAGAAATACTTAAATAAGCTTGGCATTGTCAAATCTTTTTAAAGTCTTAAAAGAGACAGACTTTGGTGTTTGGATGAGTCTCCCGTTCTCCTGATAGTTTCTAATATCTACCTAATTATATGAAAAAACAGTAACACTAAGATCAGAAGAGGAAGAGTGAAGCCAGGAACGGAGATGAAAACAAAGTGAACTTGCGTTGTTAAAGGTTCGGTCCAGTCTGCACCACTATGTCTCTACAGGAGCCCACAACGGACAAGCCAAACAACATCTATAGCAGCCAACAGAGGGTGAGGCGATGGGTATGCTGTTGGTTGTAATCTGCAACCTCACTGCTGGATGCCGCTAATTCTTGCACATTGGACCTTTAACTTACGCCACACGTGTAATGTACGTATTTTGCGTAAATTACGTGACGGAAGAGAAAGCACGTACATCACAAACTCCAAATATCTGCTGTGTTTGCTTTATTGCTGCCAGAGTACAAAGTAAAGAGACTGCAGTTCTTTAGCAAACTGCCAGGTTATTCATTTTGTTTACAGTGAGGATTCCTTTAAACGCGATCTCAGCGTTTCTCTAAGGTAAGAATAGTTTTGTGTTTACATACAGCGGCGCGCCGACGCATCGTGGGCGTTAGCAGCTCGGGTCGCCTGCCGCCAAACAAGGTCCTCTCAAAATCCTGACACCTAACCCTTGTGTGTGTTTATTCACGCCACTGTTAAACATTTACATATCCATCCAAACAGTGTCGGAGGGAAAACCGCATCATGCCGCTCTGTTTTACATTAGCACGCAGCCGAGCAGTTCGCCTCTTCCTTCGAGAGGGAGAAAGAGTCCCGAAACATCCATAGTGATCAATCCGATGAAACCAAACAGCAGTATACACCGAGGACACGGGAGTAAACAACTTTTAACTCAGCTGGATTGAAGTCTCACGTCAGCGAGGAGCGAATAAGACATGACTCCATGTTTCACTAACATTTTGTCTTTTGGTTTAAGCCCCGAACCACAAACAACATCTCGGGGTTTGTTTTGCGAGCAGAGACAGAGGGATTTTTCTCGAAAAATGGGCTCCAGCTCCCATAAATGTTTAATGAGCGCGTTCTATTCACAATAACTGAGCCTTTTCCAAACCCATGTGGTGCTATTTATAATCCATTTAAGCTGCGTACTGTACATACTTGCACCACATAATCTGTGTTTGTACAAGCAAGTGCACAGACAAAAGTCACACGCGGAAACACAAGCCTCCTGGTCTCCATTTTAACAAGTCTCACTTTTTTAATGGGTATATCCTGGTGTTAAATATCTGTAATGTGTTTTCCCTGGCTGTGACGACCACTGGACATAAACATGCTATTCTTGCTCTGCCTATAATTGTTCTATTAATAACACCTATAATGTCTGAGTCTCGTTCTGCATGGTCGGGTGCAACAGTATTTATTGTGTGCAAACGCGATCTGTTTCCAGCTGCCACACGTTGTTAATCTCTGGCTACACCTCTGCCATTCACAGCCCATTTAGGTCAGACTGTTTTAGCGCTTGGCAGTCAGAGGGCAAGCTGCTGCTGCCGCTGCCGCTGCCACTGCTGTCCCTCGTGATCGGGGGCGCCACCGCAAATCTGAGGCCAAACCCTTCTGACAAGACGTAGCGGCGAATCCTACAGCATCACCTCGCTCCGGTTACCTCTGAACCCTCAGCCTCGATCCAACGCTTGAATGTATATCGCAACCCTCAAATACATTGCACACATTCCTTTCTTGTGTTGTACGTGCTCTTTCAGGGGCAAAGGTGCATGGACCACCTGGAGTGGCTCTTGATAGGTCAAGAACTCAGGCCTGAACCTCAGCCTGGGTTCCCACCTAGGAAATACCTATTTTCTAAACCTCCGCCCGATATCAGAAGTTTTATTTTTGCTTCATTTCATCTATTTCTAAGAGTTGGCTCACCACTAAATCCATTTCTCAATTTTCTTGAAGTAGTAAATTGAGGCGCAGTGGCTGTGTCCAACTCAAGAGAGACTTCTTCCACTTTTTCACATAACTGTCAACATTAGGCTGTGCAAAAGGAGGTGATTTGACTTTTAATTAAACTAATTGAATTCATAGTTGACAGTAAAATACAGAAGAAAAGTGGTCAAATCACAACAACTCAAATTTACGTTGTAAAAGGGAAAGCTATTGTGTGAAGTGGGGTGAAATGTGGAAGCATAGTCTTCTTCTTAGGACCTGTTTCATCCATTTTAAGTCACGAGTGATGCATGTCAGGCCAACTTGTTCGCACATACTCACCTCTCATTCTCAACTCGTCAAATGCTGATGCTTGTAGATGGCAGTCGGCCCAGTTTACAAGCCCAAAGCGGCAGTATTTGACAGGTTGGGAATGAGATTCAAAAAGGAGCTATCAAAGAGGCTCTGGTGTCATGGAAAATACACTGATGTTAAAGGTAAAAAGTGTAATTGTGACCTTGAATCAGACCTGAGACCCTCAAGGGCAAACTTTACTCACCTTGACAATCTTCATATATATGTGTATATGTATATATATATATATATATATATATATATATATATACTGGATTTTAAAAAATGGTTTGGTCTGACACAGCAGCCCATTCACTTCAATGTGTGTACAGATAACATGGATTTAAACTTTTGAATTGCAAGCAGTACATAGGCTAATCCTTACTATTAAGTTCTGTCCAAATACCAAACATATAAAATGTCAAGTCACATAAACAGTTGTCAAGCTCAGGGTGAGAAGGTGAGGTGTTGTACTCCTGACCCATTTTTTTAAATTGTGTAAATGGAGGAAATCTGAAAAACTGTGAACATGGATGGAGAAAATCTTGAGGGAAATGGGATCGTATTTCAAGGTAAAACAAAAATAATTGATAACCCATCCGCTAAAGTCAGCATTCAACCACTTCCTCGCTAACATTACCGTATATAAGCGTTGATGGATGTGTCAAACAAACGACTTATACTTATACTTGGACTTATACCCAGGAGAACGGCATTTGTGTCACATTTAAAAACCAGAATGTTAAAAAAAAAACCTACGCCGTAACATGTCCGGAAATTAACAGAAGGAATGTATTTAATTTGCATCACATACGTAGCGTTCCTCTTTTCCTAAAGCCTAATCTGCTGTCCACAAAAGTTAATGGGGAGCATCATCATTTCCTTTCCTCACTCATCGTCTTTGTTTATGTTCATTTCTTTCAAACGAGCAGGTATTGTTGTTAGACGATATTTGCACCTTCATGACCCATCGAACCATTTCTAAATCCTCGAATTCCCCCACAGGTTTGTGTTTAATAGGTGTTTGACCCAAAGTGTAAATGAACAAAACATGGGAGTGTGATTCTATTTCATGCAAAGGCAGCTTTATTGCGAGAACACTCCCACCTTAATCTAGGATTAATTTAGGTGTTCGCCCTCATTATTGCACAGGGAATGGAATTCATTGTTTTGGTAGACAACATGTCGGAACTAACCCTCCGGCAGACAACGTTATGAGAGCAAGTGGAAAGTATTTGAAAAACTTTTTAAAGGCTTTGCTGAACCATAAAACAAATTAATTTGTTTCATGTTTCTCACTGTATTGATTGTCACTTTAAAGCTGTGTATAAGGCAGTTTAACATAACTTATTATAAAGGTAGAGACACTGGATTACAAACACAGCATACAGGGCACCTGAGACCGGAATTTGCATCCTGTTTCCCCCCTGGTTCGAACTATTAAAAGTTTTGATTGAGGTTAGGAAAAACGTTGTGGTTTTCTTAAATATTTATTAAGTCAGTGCATCCTGTTTTTCATGCTTGAAGTCCTTGGTGAATATTGAAGTATTTTATAAAAACCACAATCTTTTCCTGACCTTGAAGTGCCTAAAAAAAGACCATAAAACATTACCAGAGCCATTTTAGATCCAGAAGTATCCAGTTTTGGTTAATACTGAAGGAAAACAAATTAAATGTGTTGACAGTGAATGTTCTGCCTCTACGTTCACTTTGGACAGTTTTGTTCCATTCATGTGGAAAGAACAAATAACATCCTGAACACTTGGTCAGTCACTTGTGCTGGATCAACCATGTGGTGTGATTGACATTGTGCAGGATTTTGTTTTGATTCAATGCACCAGTCAGTGAGTCTTGTGTGCAAGAACTTTATTGTAACTGTCACCAGTAATGTTAAAGCAGATCTGTTGCTTTTTCCTTTTTTGTCCTCTGCTTCAGTGTTTTTATGTTCTTGAAGATCTTGAATAAAAACGGTCAAAGTCTGCACCAACAGAAGCTCCTCTCTCTCGCAGAAAGCACTGCCCCTGAAACACCCTGTCAGTAGGCCCGCCTTTAATGCTGTGACTTTGTGACATCACGCTATATCACCATGTCACAAATTTCATAATTTACGCATAGCGGCTAGTTCAGCATTGATTTAGCACAGCTGCTCTGTTATTTGTTTGCAGTGCTGGGTCAGGCATGTGTGAGCTGACCAATCAGAGGAGACAGGAGGTAAAACAGAGCATTTCAGACAGAGGGGGAAAGACAGTGCTGCAGCACTGGACAGTATGAAAAAAACAAAGAGTTTTTTTCAGGATTAAAGCATGTAAACCTATTCTAATAGTAACACAAAATAAAATTATGAACCTGAAAATCAGCATAATATGTCTCCTTTAATAGGTCTGCCATCTTGGACATTTAAATTGGCAGCAAACATTCCAAAATGGTCCTGCAATGTTTTATATCACCATGACTTAAAATATATACCTTCAAAGATCAATCAACACACCTTGATATCTAGTATAATTTAATGAATATAAATAAGATGCCTAACTATGACAAAATATGTATGTCAACGACAAATGACTCGGGCGAGAGGAGCATGAGATGGCAACATGTCAACATGCAATATCCTTGACAATGAAAGAGGAGGTTAAAAAAATAAAAACTTTTCTCTCTCTTTATTGTTGTTGATGACACATAACCCACAGAGAAATCCCATTCCAATCTTTAATTTCCCTTGAACAAGCCTTCAAGTCTATCATGTCTTCAGTTGACGGTGATGGCGTTTAAGTTACAACTGGACGTTTCCAACCTGCCATATTCAGCTGTTGTGGTTTCTCTCAAGTGAGACTATGAATCAAATTATCAAATAAACTAGAACACTGCTTTGTTACTAGATGCTAACATTGGCATTGTATATAGGCTCACATTAACAACCTGTGCTTTTTGGGCTTCATATACTATCAAAGGGGGGTAATGCAATTTGAAAATAAATTAAAAATCGCACCTGGTAGAGATTGTTTTCTGCTCATTGTCAAAAAAAGGACCATAATACATTGACAATAGAGGGTTTTCATACCTTAATACTTCACCCTACCCAGAGACGTGAAGGCGCAAATGGAGGGGGGCCAACAAATTCTATACTACCTGAGACTATAACATGACCAAACATTTGCTTTGTCCATAAACTGTTGTTGCCTTTACACCACGGGTGCATCATATGGTTCACACATGGTATGACGAGTCCTCTGAGTTGTCGTCATTAATCTGAGCCACCTCACATCCTTTTCACATTTTTGCTGACAAGTGAAAGCCAAGCGACAGGTGAGGAAATCTGAGATGTACCAGACTGTCAACCAGAACGGTTTCATTTTGGTCTAAACAACACGTTTGTTGTTTCCCCCTGTGTACCAGCTGCTGCCGTGAGAACTCATTGGCACAGCAACGAGAGAGAACATTCTCAGATGCTTCAGCTCTAGTTAGTGGTGTTGATTAAAATGTCTGAATAATGGACAATTACAGGATGACATGACTTGAGGAACACGTGCACGAGCCACAGCAGAAAGGAGAGCAGAAGCAAACTGTATAGATTTTAATTCAGTCGTATATCATGAAAGCAGATTCTTTTCATACAAACAACAGTGGAAAAAAAAAAAACATTGAATGTATGGCTTTCACAGGTATGTTTTTCCAAGTTTTTGTGGCTTTTTTTTTTTTTTTTAGACAAAGATTGGAAGCTAACCACACTCACAAACATCTAGTTATCTTCTGGTTTGCAGAAGGTGGGAAGAGAAAAAGAAGATGAGTCCTGGCTCCAGGTTTCTGTCCTCAAGGAGGTTTTTGGTATCTGTTGACAGGGCTCCCTGCCTGAGGACAGAAAAATAAATGGTAAGTGAAGATGAACAAAGACAATAAACATTCAGTATCTGCAGGAAAGGGAATCGGAGGAGAAACTCAGTAATGGCAGGTCAAAAGATTCCTAGATATCAGGGTAAAACCGGCTGGGTGATGAAAAGCAAACATTTAATTCCAATGTTTTCCTAAAAACTGCTGATCCACGTATATTCTTGTCACAAGCTTTGTTATAACTTTGAAGATGGATCATGCTGCTCGATATAGTAGGTACTAAAATGAGGTTTCAACTTTTTGGATACATGTGACAAAGTAACATACAGAATGCTGAGATCACAAATGGAGCAAACTCTTGACAAAAAAGCCCACGAACACATCTGGCTTTTGTTCTTCAGCGGGAACAGGTACAATCGAGATTCACTCCCAGGTCAAATGATACTACAGTAATCATGGATACTTATCGGCTCCGAATAGCAATGATGGAGACGCGACACCCAGATGAACACTATGACACACGGTGACGCTCTGGAGACGTTAGGGCATGAAGTATTTTCCACAAAATGATTCAGCCCTTCCAGACTTTCCAAATGTTATCGGACCAAATTTTTGTTTAACACATTTTGATAGTGTAAGTCCTTTTTCACAGGGGTTGTGGCGCTCGCAAAAATGTATCCACGTTTTGAGGTAAACCCGGTGCTCTTGGGCTTTGTAACCCTGGCACACAAATGTTTGTGGACAGGCCAGAGTAATAGGGAAATCTATTATCGAAGGCAGTCGAACTGGAATCCCAGCATACTCCTGTCACTTAATGGAGGTGTTACGTAGAGTTTCACGGGATTTTAATGAACACATTTTAGTAAACATTTTTAGGCCAGATGCATGGATGTCTCGCAGCTAACCAAAACCTTGCCACTTGCTCACTCCCACATCTCTGTTACTGTCTATCCGTACGTCGGTATCTATTTTATCTCTTTAGCAACTCAGACCGACATCCACGTCTGCAGTTTATCTAAATCATGACAAAGCTGGTAATGTGTTTTATCGCGGTTATTTCCTCTCTGTCTCAGGCGATCCCCGCTCCTCTAGCTAAGTTTCCTCCCTGTCTCTGCAGGGGCTGAAAAAAAAACATCACCGTGCATCATCTGCACTCAATCAGAATAATTATCTTGAGAAATGCACTGCAGAGCCTGTGAGAGGTGAGGGGAATGAAGCACAGAGGCAATCACCTCCCTCCAGTCATTATTAGTCATCCCTCTGCTGTTTTGGAAGAGGACCCGGGCGGCTTGGGAGGAAGCCATGTGCAGCCGACAGACAGACAGAGAAAAGGCCTGTCGTGACTCCAGTGCCCAGAAAGTATCAGCGATCTCTCAAAGCTTTGGCAGCGCTGCGGCTCCTCTGGGGACTGGCAGCACACGAGTATCAGCCTTATGTTCTGTCTGTCAGACTTCCTCTTATCCACGCTGAACTTGTCACTCCGAAGATGTGAGAGCTTTTAAAAATCCCAAAGCGAGCACCTTTTGGGTTCTAAAAGATCCTCCAGGAGGATGAAGCGTTGAGTGTTGAGATCCTGTCAGGATTTGTGAACACTTCCTGAAAGGAGCCCCTTTGTGGGGTTTGATTGCAAAATGGCTTTGCAATCAAAAGTTCCTCAAAGGCGTTTGACTTTTTATAGCAGACAGACAGAAAAAAAACGAAAACACTGATCAAACTCCTGTGCCCATGAAGTATCTGTTTTATAAATGTCCTGGCAGCCCTACAAGTCCATGGGGGACTGGCAGTCCTCTTCAGATGAATATCTGTGTTTTGAATTTCTATTTCTCCCCTGAGATTTGCACTTGTCTCCAATCCAAATATTTTATTTTTTTTTAAATGAACTGGTCTAAAAGGTAGACATTTTCTAAAAATCCAAAGACTTTATGCACTTCAGCCCTTAAAGATTCATGAATAAACCTTCATATCAGAGGTACAGTGTGATTTCTCTGTGATGAGGTCCTCCTGTTATTAAATAACGACATCAAATAACTGCCTCAAAGATTCTTTTCAGATTACAAGCATCTCCATAAATTCTGATAATCATCTCTGGCATCTTAATTTTGCCATTTTGGCCATAATTTAAATTATGATAACATTTTACTATCTCAAGTAATTGCTGTAATCTGTGAAGATGGTGACATCACTACAATAAAATCCCCAAAAGAGCATTTCAAAGTTTTGATAAGTGCTGCATTTCATATACCCACAATTAAATCTATGTGTACGGTATTATTTTTCATGGGCAGAATCGCCCAAAAATGCAAAAATAAGACTCAAAATGTAATATACTGGAACACTTTTCAGAGGTAATCATTTTTATTGAACAGTTGTAGATTTTTGAAAAGGGGCAGATCAGATTAAGCTGTTTTCTGTACCTAAAAATGTGTGTTTCCAGTAAACGACACTGATCCTCCCAGTTTACAGTAGGGTTGATAAAGCAAAGACCTAATGCAACAAGGAAAGGTCGTAAGATATTTGAGTGATTCAAACGTAAGAGAAAAAATGGAATAAAATGAAAACAGGCAGCTGATTGTGCCCTCTCCCTTCACCACATCTGCATACCTCATCCCAAACAACGTGACCTTTGTAGCGGCCAGGCCTTTGTTAAATGGTCACAGTTTGGTTGATGTTGACTGAGTTAATTTACATTAGTAACAAATTTAACTTACATAATGTCATTACTAACTAAGTTTTGTTGCCTAACATCAACCAAACTGTGACCATTTAACGCAACAAAACTTAGTTAGTAATGACGTTATGTAAGTTAAATTTGTTACTAATGTAAATGAACTCAATGTTTGTCTGCACTATTCTCCTCCCTGTGAAGACTTGTCACTCTTTATACTCAGTCTTGTGACTTCCTCTTTTGGTGTAGTAATAATTAACATGGTCACTGGAGGTTGCCGCCGAGCAATAAATTATGCTATGGGTCAGGATAAGCTGCTTGCACAGTCGACCTAAATGGTTGTTTTCTGAGGAAAAGAGGCTGCCAAGTAACTTACCCAGATTTTGCGCCTTTTTATTACATTGTGTTTTAATTCATAAAAACAAAATATATATGAATAATAAAATAAGTTTCCATGCTTTAAAATAACCAATTTAAATAATGGTTGACTAGTGTGCCACCTTGTGGCTGTAAAGTGATATGGCAATGTCATCTCTGCAGTGCGGTTAAACGCTGTATGAAGCTCTCCTTAAAATTCACTGCAGACAGACAAAATAAAAATACTGATGAGACTTTAATGCCCTTGAAGGGTTTTTTTTGTAAAATCCTGGCACTACAACAAGCCCACTGCAGACTGGCAGCTGTGCTTGGATGAATATTGGCTCTGTGTTTTGGAATACTCGTGTTTCACCTCAGAGATCTGAACTCGTCTCTTTCAATCCAGAGATTTCAAAACACTGAACTGATCACTCTAAAGATATTGTTCCTTTCTGAACTTTTTAATGAACTGTGGTCAATAGGTGAAACAAAATAGGCCTGAAGGAGGTGGCTGTCCTCTCCAGGAAAAGGGCAGCATTGGTTCACACAGTTGAAAACAGCTCTTTTTAAACCTGCAGCTACTATTTATTTGGCCACATGGGGGCTGTTGAAACAAGTTGTGAACACAATACTGGCATATCCTTGTGTTTTAAGTTGTTATGGTGAAAAATACAGCAGTTACAGATCATTATCATACATTTGGAACAATTGGAGTCCACCCGATTACGTCCAACATTGACTATCTTTTAGCTTTGTTTTTGGTCTCCACCACCTCCCGAGGGGATTATTTGGCTTTTTAGCTGCTAATGCTCCACTTAGTTCAATAGCTAGTTTCTGACTTTGTGCATATATTGTTTACTGCTGAGCAAAAGTGGGCTTGAAGAACTCTTTCTCTGAAAATTATGCCATGAGTGTTTTTGAGCTAAGTTTCGTGTTGGAAGGTTGAGATAATGGCACTGGTGTAACAGCAGGGCGAGACAGCTACGAAGCCAGAAACCACTGTTCAAGACGACGTATCAACGTTTGTTAGTATGAAGCTAAAAGATATTTTTAACACGATGTGACATTTCGTGGCATGTTTTGGGTGACAGGATCAAATGTTTTTTACAGGACACTGGAATGTTTTCTAGTTGTGTTTGTGGTAAAACACAAAGTCAGGTGTGATCCTTTCCCAAACCTAACTTAGTGTTTCTGTGCCTAAACCTAACCAGATCAAAAGCACAACATTGTCACAACATAAAGGAATGTCAAATTGCCAAAATTTATTCTGGCGATTTGGATGTTCATTTAGCTCCACAAACTCTTACAAAGGAAAAGTTCTTTCACTTGGGTCTTTTTTAAGGAACGTTCAGCGGTTATCCAATGATTTGATTAAAACTTTCAAGAAACTTTTTAAAGACAAAAACAAAGACGAGACTTTCAGTACCCATGAAGTTTCACAGTACTGGCTGTATGACAACCCCTGTAGCCACTGGCGCCCAGATGAGTATTAGCCCTGTGTTTTTGGACTTCTTCTATTTCAGCCTTCAGATCTGTCCTTGTCTTTTATCCAGAAATGTTTTGATATAGACACGGTCGCTCTTAAAACCAAGAGTCACCAAATTTTTTTCTCACATAAGAGCAGCATGATTTTTGAATGAATTGATGAATTGATTATCTACAGTATCTGTCTTGTTTGACTTTTCATGTACAAAATAACAAATCAAATATAAAAGAAAATAACAGGTAGATTATGTGTAAATTAAAAAAATCATTAGTTGTAGCCCTTCAAATATAAGAGGTTTGTGGAAGTCAGAAGAACTGTTTTTGCTTTGTGTTTGATTGCCAAAGAGCTCTCGGTGACCCCTGCAGTTACCTCAAAGTCTCTTTACTTTAAACAATCTACAGAAGACAGAAAAACACACTCAGCCGCCCAGGTTCAAGAGGCACCTCTAATTTCTGGAAGAACTGACAGCGCAGTAACTCCTCTGAGACTTGGCTGCGATTCTCAGATGAATATTAGCCCTCCCTTATAAATCTCAAATACTTCACCCCTGAGGTTTGTGCGTCTCCCGCCCACAGATTTCAAAACACTGAACATTTAGGCTGCAACAAGACTTTGTGAAACATAGTTGGAGTAAAACTTAAAGTGGTACCTCGTTAAAGAGCGCCTCATACAGCGTGCTCGACTTCTCCGCCTGAGACTTGAGGTCAACTTCTGCATCTGCATCCCATGATGTTATTCTACTTGAAAAGAAAGACAGGTTGTAAATTCATGTTGACCCAAAAGCATGTAGGGGTGTGCCAAAGTGGGATACATATAACAATGATGTGAGATGAAGAGGAATTTTGTTTTCTTTATTTAACGCCCAGTGGGAGGTTTTTAAAACACCCCAGAGCTGATGTCTGGCACAAGCCAGGAAGCTTTTTCACGGTGATTTGTTGTTTTTCCTCCTTACCTGTCACAGCCTTTAGTCCCCTGCAGAGGACAGAGGACGCTCTGTGAGGGACTGTCATTGTTTAACCTCTTCTTCAGTTTCTCAACCTCCTTTTCCAACATGCTGACCTGTCGCAGCAGAGCTTCTCTTTCCCCCACCAGGCAGTGTTTGAATCTGTAGAAACAGAAGTATTAATGCATAGTGACTAGTGATAGCAGCAGCTGGTTTCCACTAAGCTCAGTTAGCTATGCAGTAAGTGGTCCTATAAACTGATCACCCCGCCCCAGTCCTAAAAATCTTCCTCTTCCCGCTGCTCTGAAGCTCCTTTGCTGTAGGTGTTAACACTCATACTCCCCCCCGGTGCTCCAAGCTCTGAGTCCGAGCATTAGCACTCGATAGGACCACGAGCTGCACGGCTAACTGAGCTAGCTCACGGCAACTGTAAACACGTAAAGCTGTCCATCCATCATCCAGCTGTAAATCACAGTTGTTTTCTCCATCATGAGGTTACGGTTGCAGGAGTTAGTTAATAAAAACAATTGCTGATCTTTTCCTTTACACTGAAAATATGTAAGATTACCACATTTTTTCAGCATAGGCCTGACCAACTGACGCAAATTTTTTAAGCAAGTTTTCACCTCATCACTTTATTTTACCACTTTACCAAATTCGCTCCATATTACTCTTAAGTTTGTATTTTATCTTATTTCATTTATGCTGCTAAACTGTCTTGTGCATATTGCGTATTGTTGTATATTGTATATACCTGCATTTTACTGCAATTTTTATTACATTTTGTTCATTTAGTTACTTGTTTGATTTATGTTAAGTTAGCCTTTATTTTATTATTTATCTTATTTTATTTTATCTTATGTTAGCTTATTTTACTCTTTCCCACCTTTGTACTGTAACTGTTGCACAGCAATTTCCCTCGGGATAAATAAAGCTTCTTGAATCTTGAATCTTGAATCTTGAAGTGAGAGGAGCATTGACAGAACATATGAACGCTCATCATCATCAGCTCCTGTTCATCAGACGCTGTGTGTGATTGTAAAACTCAGTTCAATCAGGTCAAAAGTTCAGGGAGGAAGTACCGACCTCTTGACACAACACATCCAGTAGCGTTGCTGTTGACACAGCCACTCAAACTGCTCTGCCGTCTCCTGAAGTTTCCCCAGACTCCCCTCGTTCTCCTGCTGCAGCTCCCTCACCTCAAACACAAGGCAACATCGTAGGAAATAATGAGGACATGTGTGACTGTTGGCACTGACTTGAATTTAGTGCCTTTATCTGGAAAGACGAGGGGAATCCAAAAGGGTTGGACTTAATCTCCGGCCCCCCGGATTTCACGATAATTCACCGACACCGACTCGATTCACAAAACGTTCAAATAAATGTTCTCATGAAGTTCCTCGCTGACACGGCGGCCTCTTGTTTTCTTCTCTTGGAGAGATAATTGTAGACCTAGTTTGTAGCTTGATGGACTGGTTGAAACAGAGGCCAGAGAGAGAGTGAGTCTTTGAGGCCAAGTGTAAATTAAAAGAAAAAATCCTGACAGTGTGTAGGAATGTCTCACTAATGCCCAGAATCAACACACATTAATACAAAAAGGGTGCCAGTAAAATCTGAGTTACTGTGTTCTCTGGGGTGGTTGTAGTTCGTCAAATTTGGCCTGTGCACATAAATTTGAACCTTGAGGTTTAATGTTTCATGAAATTAATCGTTTGAAATCGAACATCAGACTTGTTATTCGCTGTCTCTAACTGGCTCGCTGACACAGTGACCTAAACTAGCCTGAGAAAAGCATGAACGGTGTTAATCCATTACTCCTTATTGGACGAGCTGGCAGCAGGAGGATGTTGTGCTGCTCTGTTTCTTGGCCGCATGTTTGATAAAGAGAAACGCTTCACATTCATTATAAAAAAAACAGAAGACCATTATTTATCGATTCATCCTCATCCAGAGAGATCCGAGCAGAACAAGTCCAATCCTGACATCTGCTGGACAGAAGTGGAACTACAGCCACTGAGCAGCAGATTTTTACTGCAACTGTTCTAGCAGCCAGCATCAAGTTTCATACATCATTTGTATCGGGGGGAACATGAAGTTTCAGTCTGGCTCAGTGAAAGTTTTTTTTTATATATACATTTTGGATGAATTTACCAGATTTCTTAAAAAACAGCAGTCACAATTTAGTGTTTTCACTGCAAACCCATACAGAGAAATAGATTGACTTCCGTATACATTTTTTATCAACATCCAACATTTTCTAACCAAGTTACTGACATTTATTATAATATTATATTATTATATGTAATAATATAATAATATTATATTATTATATGTAATACATTGTAATATTATTATGATATTATCCTCGAGCTGCATTTTTTTCTGTCCTCGACGTTGTTCTCTCACCTCCTTCTGATGAGCGCTGCGTATCCCCTCCAGCTCCTCCGTCAACATTTTGTTTTTGTCTTGCAGCTTCTGCAGCTCCGCCGTCTTACTGTTGGCGACAAACACAAAAAGATTTGACCTATTTTATCACTTTGCTTGCAGTTGCTTCTTCCACAGACAAGCACATGAGATTCATTGAATATATGAGTCAGTAAGAATTTTTATATGTAGCTCTCTGTTGATATTAAGATTTCATCTCCTGATTTGTGGGTCTGGAATCATGGTGTGAAAACATATTCTGACACTAAGCCAACTCTCAGTCAGCAGATTGAGGCACGGTGCTGCTCACAGGGAGGACATTTTCTGCTGACTCCAAATCACAACTCTGAACTCGATGTATTTATTCAGTCTTTCTTTTCAGAGAGTGAAACAAAACAGCTCTGCTCTGCGGTGACGGGCTTCACTTGGCTTCAGTTTGCCGGAGGTGGTAATCAAACTTTAACAGGTCTTTTAATCAATTTGAATGCTTCTGTTCTTTGTCTGCAGCCTCATCTGCGTTAATGTTCATTTTTACCTTCTGGTCAACATGTCGATAAACATTTCAACATGGTTAAGAAAAACAAGAGTGTGACACTTTAACACATGTATTTCCTCCAAAAATCTTAACGAGGACCTGTTACAGCTCAGTCGAGGTTTGTGCTACACTTTTAAATTAAAAGTTGTGAAACATGATTTTTCCAGAAGATCTCATTTGCTCTCATGAGAATGTATCAATACAATAAATTTCATTTAGAGATTTTGTTTGACTGCAACTATCAAATATAACCTCCTTTACGACTATGGTGGCCTGGTGGTAAAGATGCATAAACACATAGTGAGATTACAACCCCTCTGCTGTCTGTCATTCTCTCTCCTACCTGCCGAGCTCTGCATGCAGGTTCTTTGTCAGCTCTGCTCTGCACTGGGCTTCAACCTGCAGCTCTGCCCGAAGCCTCTCTGCCACCACAGCTCTGTGATGGGCCTCGGCATGCAGCTCCTGCACAAGGCCCTCCAGCTTCACCTCGGAGCTCTGCAGACACATCAGCTCTGAGCCGACCTGCCGCAGCAGCTCCCCGTCCCGGGCACTCTCCTCCACCAGGAGGACCACGCGCTGCTGCAGCAGCTCCACCAGGTCCTGCAGGGAAGAAGCATGCAGATACTGAAGGAATGCTTTAACGTGCACAATTCTAATTCATGGCTTTTATTGTTCTTTTCTATCTACTATTTCATGCCTCATTTCTTTCTTATACAGATGCTTCCGTAAAGGCACATTTACTGTTTAATCTTATATTACTCTATAGTTCCTGACCCTTTAAGAGCTCCCTGCAGCTGTCCTGATCCTCGTATTATTATCTTGTGCAGACTACACACTTGACATTAAAACACACCTATACAGAAGGTCAGAGAGTTTGTGACAAGCCCTAACCTGATGCTTCATCAAGTCTTTGTGGTTGAAGTGAGTCACACTCTCCAAATCTCTAACTAAATACCATCGAAATGAGCTGCTCATTTGTTTCTCTGCAGCAGGTATTAAATTGAGTATGTTCAGTGAAAGAGCTGATTTTTTAAATACCCAAACAAGCGTTTAAATTCGAGTACAATATTAATGATATTGAAATAATCCAAAAAGGTCGGACAAAAATAACAACCTACATGTATATCTGCCACACAAAATTAAAGTAAAAAAACGTTGTGTGTCATTTCTGCCACTAGGGGTCTCTCATTCAAAACAAAACAAATGACGTAGCTAGCGTGAGATCATTGACGATGTTAGACAAGCCCCAGTATTAATTAAAACAGCATATCCTCACTGGGAAAATGACCACACAAATTATTATGACTTATATTTACATTTCTTGTTAAACAGCGACCTCTAGTGGGCGTAGAAATTATGAAAGCAGCAAAGGAAGTAATCAGACGAGAGCAGCAGGAGACCGTCCTTATGTCCAGGGTGTAACCAAAGTTCAACATTGGGATATTCAAACTTAATAAAGTCAAGTTCCATTTTTACGTAACTTGATGTCATTACGTTTGTGTCATTACGTTTTTGTCAACGAAAATACAAGGTACATTCGTAACTGAACGTACTTATTTTAACCAAACATCCAGTCTTTCTTAAACATTACCAAGTAGTTTTCTTTCCTAAACCGAACCAAACTTCAGCGGTGTGATGAAGGTCCAGTTCGCCTGTTGCCGGTACACCGCAGCGGTCATGTTGTTTTGGGAACTGCGATATATAAGCCGTTTGAGATCTCACTTGTTCAGTTGTTTATGTAGTAGCAGCTGGCCTCATTAACAAGGCCCAGATCCCCCACTGACACTATCTCT
>OMLP01033749.1:6890-27623 GCA_900302685.1 Spondyliosoma cantharus
ATATGTGAGAACATTTATATCCAAGTCAGACACAAATACATAAGATTAAAATCCAACAATTTAGTCTTTAAAACCAAACAAACAAAGTCACCCAAAAAGTATAACTCCACATCAAAGTGCCAAAATACAGCATGTATCTGATGATACTTTTGACATTTTGAGTGCATTTGGTTCTTACCTCATTTGTTTGTGTAATTATGTGACTTAGATGCTGAAATTTCCCCTTTAGAGAACGTAACTAAACGTGATTAAATTGAAAACATTACCTCTTCTGTGAACATTTATGCCTGAGTCACAACAGATAGATTTTCATCACCAACAGTGTTTGTTTATGCTGAAGACAAGAACTCCCATGTTCCCACATTATGTCTTTGGCTACCTCTGCCAAGGAGGATATGTGTTGCCTGTGTCTGCTTTCTGGTTGGTTTGTCAGCAGGATTACAAAAAAAAGAAGATGTCCACCAAACTTGGATGGAACAAAGGATGGATCTTGGCCCAGAACAGAACCCATTAACTTTTGGTGTGGATCCAGATAAAGAGAACGGATCCAGGAATGTTTTTCTCACTTTTTTCAACATTGAAGAGACAGGGGGCCCTATTGAGGTGGTCTGTAGTGCATGGTCGCAAGTGCAGCGCACTAGTGCATTTATGGCATGTCCAAGTCCATATTGCTAGTAAAACAGCAGATAATCTCGACCAAAAGTGCAGCACACAGTGCAAAGAGGCGGTATTTAGACTCTGAATTAGTTATGGGTGTGTTTGGGCGGATCATAAATCCAACCCATCTGAGTGTCTTCTCCTGTTCCCTGGTGGCCAGGTGCACCAGGACCTGCACATATCAAGCAGTAGCACTCATGTTAGCTGAGGGAAAGGATGTGGTCCTGGGCGGCTGGACACTCTGCCCTACCATTTCACAATCATCTGTCCCATCAAGAACTCGGGTTGACTGCATATCAAAAATAAACGGATGTTTAGCCGAGGAGGAGTGCTGCTGCGTGTCCCTCATCATCTCATCCTGATCAACAACAGGTGAAATATGTCCTTCATGAGGAACATATTAATGACATTACCTGCAGCAATCTTCCAGCAGCAGAAACTCTATATGTATCTCTACATTAACATTAAGCATTTGCACACAAGGACCAGCTGATGAACTTGTTCCCTTTGGAGAGTTTATAACTAGCTTTTAGTAGACAGTTTGGCAACAACTTAAAATCTTGTTTTATGTATTTTATTATGATAAATTAACTGACTTTAGTTATCAAAATCTTCATGTTGTTATGTTGTTTGTTGCCGACCATTACAGGATATAAACAGAAAATCCTGTAAAAGCCATCCATTTTGAGTTTTTCTTAAGATTCTTCAACAGATATACATTTTTTTCTTTACAAGTCAAAATGTTTCTTTCTTTTTAAGAAAAAACTGTTACATTATTAATTTCTGATTATGTTGTTGTTGTTGTTATGTAACAATTTCTGAATAGCGAGGAAATGTAGCTTTCCATTCTGCCAATTAATCTTGCTTCTCCTGAACAGCAGAGCAAGAACAGATCTCTGATTTTCTATTCTGTCTGGTGCATCATGGAACGAAACATTTGCCTGCAGCAGCATCTGACACAATCCCAATGACAACCAGCCTCTTATCTATTCAAATTGCTGTCCATGCCAAACGATCTGCTCATTTAAAATTTAATGAAATTATGGAGGCTCAGTGGAATGACTCGCCACCGCGGTGGCCACGTGCGTCCTTGCTCCTGTCTGCTCATTCATACCTTTTAATATTCGAATGTGTACTTCAGTGCTCAGGACTCACCTGATCCCCAGCACATGGATGGCTTTAAATCCTGGGAGTTCGTCAAAAACATGCTGCATCTATAAAAGGAAAGGTGCTTTTAAATACCTGATATATTAGTCAAGATGGCTCCCATCATCACCCTCCCTTTGCAGAGGCTAATTCAATCAACTCTGAGCTTGTTAATAACCTGGCAGGATGCCAATGTGTCCTATATAAAAAGGACTGCATGAATGGAAAACGCTCATTGATATCTATCTTTGGGCCAGTTAAGCACCTGGACACTCTTATGACATAATCGTCTTTACAGGCTCCAACAGGTAACAGCCTGCTGCGAATCGCATGCGACTCTAAATGATCCCGATGCCGTTTTAAGAGTCTTTTAACGAGGAAATAACACTGAAGGACTCAATTTCTCACCATGACTCTGATTGAGGAGCTCCACAAAGAGAAATCACCCACAGAAAGAGAGGCCTGTGGGTAATCTGCTCCCTTTCTCTGGCCCTGTGATGTAAGCTTCTTTACTATCAGGACAGACACAAGAGACTGTGGCAGGTAGTGAGCGACATGCTGGATCAGACAGAAGAGGAAATCCTATGGGGCATGAAATACTGCTAATAGAACAGGCACAAGTTACTGTTTTGTAAGAATTAATTACCTAGTACGTATATCTCTTATTAGCTGGTCAAGTTTGCCTTCGTGAAGACTGACACAACGAAATCTACCTAGACCTGATGACCTCAGCCATCTTTGATCCAGTACAGACCATAAGCTAATCATGCTAGCGCAGCACATTAACTACACCCTAGCTTTGTGTTTCAGTCCAGGGCCCCTCTTTGTTTAGAATAACAACAATAGAACAACAAAAATCACTTACTTTCTAAATCCTCAACCTTTCTGATTATTTTCAGGTTTATGTGACAATATTAGAGTTTTCCAATGTGGTCTCAAACTTTAAACCCCACTGTATATTAGCTTGTTGGCAAGCCTATTCTAAAACAAGGATCATTCATATGGAGTTGGACCTGCCTTTGCAGCTTAAATAGCTGCCATACCTCTCGGAAGGTGTCGCAAATCACTAGCTTGGAGGAATTTGTGCCCAGTTAGCCAAAAAAGAAAAGAAAAAGCTTTCGTGAGGTCAATCACTGATGTTAGATGAGAGGTCTGGCTCGCCATTGCTGTTTTAATTCCTCCCAATGGTATTCAGTGAGTTTGAGGTCAGGCTAATTGAGTTCCTCCACATCAAACTCATCTAACCATACATTTTGTGACTCTCACTTTCTGCACAGGGAAGTTTTCTTCAAGCCATCAAGCGTAGAACTTTCAATTTCTGCTATGACAAAAAATATGGCAAAGAGCCCCAATTTTCACCAGGATTGTCTAAATTTTAGATAAAGATAAAACATTTCTCAAAAACATAACTAATAGAGATAATATCTACTCCCACCTGGTCCTGCAGGTGATGAGCCAGGTCGATGTACTGAGGGGAGTCTGGATCGTCCAGCAGCTCTCTGTAACCTGGATCGACCAGGTCGATGCTGAACTCCACAACCTGCTCCACTGGACTCTCAGGGACCACGTTAGGGAGCTCAGAGTCCTGCAGGAGAAAAAACCACAAGTCAACATCAAGGTAAAACCAGAAAGAAGAATGAATCAGCCCTGGCCTGCTCACAAACATCCTCCACTTAATATACACTGTATGTTTACTGTGTCAACTTCACATTGTCATTTTTCGTCACTACTGCTGTTGCAATATTTTAGAAATTTGAGTGAAATTCAGTGGTTTTGGCATTTGATACTTGAACGAGCCAAAGGAAGAATTCAGCCTGTGTCATGGAAGAAGAAATGTCAGTCTAAAGGAACAAGAAGAGGGAAGGACTGAAGGAAAGAAACTGAAGGAAGGAAGAAAAGAAAGTAAGGAAAACCAAAAAATACATATGAAGTTACAAATACCATGCCCAATAATAAGATAACACAGATGCAGCTGCTTCGATTTTCCCCTCCCAACCAAAGAGCAGAGCCAGCAGACTGGCAGCCGCTTCCCAGTTGATCGCCAGCCACTGGGAGTCCTCCCTCCCTCCTCCTGGGGGTTCGCCTAGATTCCACTGTATACATGTCCATTCATTCAATTGCAGGGTGTCACCATGAGCTGGCGCTTCCCTCTTACAAAAAACATATACAGGATATATACTTGAAAACTTAAACCTTATTCTTCTACTCATACTTCATCCTTTACTTGCTGCATCCCTAAAGTCGTGAACACAATAATGCACCAATAGTAATAATTCGACAATATACTATATGTATATTATTCTGATAGAAGACCCTGTGTTTATTTATGTTTTAAATATTACTCTGTTATTAGTTTTTATTCAGTTTGGGACATCCCCACAATCTCTCATCATTGAAGGCGGACCCAGCAGGGATGAGATATCATCATTGCTTCACCAAAAATTGCTCTAATGTGCCTTCAAAATATGCAAATACAGTGGTTTCGTCTTTGTGTGGCGTAGGATTGCTTCTGACCTGTGTAATCCTTACATTTCTCATAATTTCAGAGCACTGAAAAGTCCAAAAGTAAAAATATTTTTTAAAAAGATTGATGTAATAGTTTCCAAATTCCACAAGATGTTTTTTACCGCACAAAATATTCTGCATCAAGCCATATTTGTTGGCATTTAGCCTTTTAAAAAAACATGTCAGTCATGTCATATACTCTCCCCCACACGTCAAATGCTGTATGCCTATGATACAGTATGAATGGCTGATTTCACGCTGAATTAATGCTTCAGCCTCCAACCATTGCAACTGGTTTCCACACATGGTGCTTAGGGGCGTTATGATTCGGCCCAGCATTCACTACATTATGATGGGAGATCTCATTCCAGTCACGGACTCATCCCGGTCTGTGCACAGACCTGGCTTGGACCAGTTAGTTTAAGTCAAAGTTTTAAGAGGCTGCATCTGTATAGTATGAGGGAGTATTAGGGCCAGACTAAGAGAAGAAAATATTTTATTTTTTGGGAAAATTACTAGAATAAAGTCATAATGTTACAAGAATAAAGTCATAATATCAGGTCTACGAGAATAAAGTCGTAATATTACAAGTATAAAGTCATAATGTTACGAGAATAAAGTCATAATGTTACGAGAATAAAGTCGTAATAATACGAGAATAAAGTCGTAATAATACGAGAATAATGTAATAATAATAATACAAGAAAAAAAACCCTCGATAGAGTTATAAAGATCTGATGTGACCAGCTCAACCAAACAGCAGCTGTTTGCTGCTGTAGATAGGAGGATCGACTAAATATCTAAAATGCAAATGTGAGTGCTTGTCGGTACCTCCTCGACCTCCTCAGCTGCAGGGGTCTGATCGGGGCCGTGGCTTGGAGAGGCACTCACAGGGCTGAGAAGGATGGTGGTGCTGGTGGGGGTCATTGGTGGGGCCACTGACGCGCTGGCAGTCTGAACCTCTACACCTGAAGTGACATAAGAGTGACTTTAATCACAGACCAAATTAACAGGAGGAGTGAAAGTCAAGCTGTCTGTGACTATTCTCACATCTGTCATGATGCAGTAAGGCACAAAATCCTTTAAAAGTTCATTCAAATTGATTTGTTTGTTTGTTGTGGTAGAGCTGGTGCTTGTGGATAACTTACAATCACACAGTTTGTAGTGATGAGTACAAGACTCAGCTTACACACAATATTAATTTCTACCAGTGCACATTCTGTATTTATTATTACAGCCTTAAAGAACTAGACATAAACTTTTACAATTTTCATGGTATCACCATTACAACACATCAATAATCAGAATGCAATCAAAACATTATGAAAATTAGTAACAGTAATTAAAAGCAGGGTTGGTATCAGATCATTAAAAATATTCTACCTTCTATTTCCAGGATCTCCTGTGTCGGTGCAGGAGTCACCACTTGTCTGTGGAAGAAGCAAACAAAAAGTTCTAAATTCTGTAGATTTAACCTATGTCTAGAAGTAAAAAGCTAATGTTATAAACAGACTACGTCACAATCACATTACTTAAATGTCACCACCACTATACACTATATACTATACACGTTTTCCATAAACTGATCAATGCACAAGTTGAAAAGTCAGAGTTAGAATAGTTTGTAACTAAAGTTAGCCTGTAAAGACGGACCTGTTAGTAGATGAGTCTCTGTGTTCGCTGTGATGACGTTGAATGTCCCCAGAAACCTCTGGAGTCTCATTCATACTGTACACTTGTTAGCAACCGTCGTTTTTTTTAGACACGTTTTTCATTCTAACGTGGCGTATACACCAACTTATTTTATGTTGTCGAACAAAACGTGAAAATCTCTTAAGCGTGTTAGAACCACAGATTTTATTTTTTTTCTTTTAACCAAAAATACATTGACCTGAGTCGAGGGAAGTGGAGGTGCAAAAACACCAACTTATTTTACAGGATTTAAGACTCATCACTGAAGCACCTTATATGACGCTCTGGTGCACTGTATTGCTGTATGCAAAGGATCACACGAAAATATCAGTAGCACAGCCTGGACTGACTGACTAGTTCATTTTAACCATATTATGTTCAAAAGCATCCTTTGTGTGTAGGACTGAAGCAGCATTTTAAGTGCTCATTGTTGCTGCTGAGTTGTGATGAGCCTCTTTCTTCCTCAGCTTCACTTCTTTTTGCTGCACTTTAGAATCACTGACTGTGAATCTTTTGTTGAATCTCAAACTGACAACATCACATAGTGTTGAGTCTTGATGTGTGTTGGAATTTGCATAAACAACAGTATGAGCAGCAGTTTTGATGTACATCGTGTGTCTCTGGAAGCAAAATGCTGAAAACTTGCCACATGCCTTTTCTTTTGGTCTTATGACCAAGAGCCACACTTGAGTGAACCATCTTGACTCATCGTAACTTCATTTATGTCTGATTCTAAAGATACAGAATTCGGATCATGATACATCCGTCCGTACGAATATCATTCTCTAGAGCAGTGTAACTGAGCCAGTCCTTTTCTGCCTATGGAAACAGTTGAGTGTTTCCTGGTTATTAAAAAGCCTGTAATTCTTTTGCTGAGGTGATTACAGAGAAAAGAGACGAGCCGTGTGAGTCTGATCATTTCTCTGAGTCGGCCTGTGTCCCCAGAACACCTCGGATTCAAATGATCATTCTCATCTCTCCGGAGTCACGTTTCCATTTACAAATTTATGAAATCGCTCTGGACAGAAATAAAGTAGCAGAATGATGAGGAGAAGAGAGAGGAAAGTGGATTTAAAAGTTAAAACATGATTCAGAGAGACTAGAGGAAATGGCTATGCCTTCATATTCTCACAAGTTTCATCACTTCCAAAAGTCGGATTTAAGTCTTGATATGATATAAAACAAGGATTTATCAACTAACTAAATATTTATGCAAATGATGCAGTCTTGTGAATAATGCCCCTCAAATCAGTTTGGGATCTTGGGGCTTCTGGAGACCTGGATTATACCGCAAGTGCTGTATGGAGCCATTTTATGTTTCACTGGTTGTTCTTTACGTATCAAAATGAGTCCCCGGCTACTTTAGTTTTTTAGTAGAATGCTGCAATGCTGTTATGCTGTGAAACTCCAGAAATGTTTTGTGGACTACGCAACTTCACCTGACTTTCCATCAGCATGGGGGGAGGAGATAATGACTGAATTTTACTTTTTGGCAGAACCTTTCGTTTTAAGCTAAATAAGCTAATTAAAGTTGGTGTTATTTGTGTGCATGTAGTCAGAAACGTGGTCATGTGTCATAACATACCGTCTTGGAGGCCTCTGGTCTCTCCTGCGGTTCATCCTCTGTAAACAATCAAAAATGAAACATGAATTTACTGAAAGCGACACACAAACACACACTTTAACCCTAACTGACCTCATGACTATCTTGTATGCGATGATGATGTCATGTGTCAGTGACTACTGCAGCTCTCACTGGCTGCCGTTTATTTTCAGATCGACCACTGATCACACAGCTGATTGACTGATCTGTCCAATCATATATTATTTTATGTATACTCAGGACTGGAGTTAGTGTGAAGGTAATTGTCCAAATTACCTGTTTCGTGTGTGCAGTGGTTTTATAAATGCATTCTGCCGCAGCCGCTTCTGAAGCCTTCGGGGAGTTTTTGAACACTTCAGGAGATAAAACCCATTAAATCTCCACAGTGTGATTTCAAATATGAGCGTGATGTTAATGAGAAAACAAAACTTTCCTCTCTGTGATTTTGTTAAAGAGTGAGTTTACCAAAACCGATAGTTCAAAGCATAAATCTTTAGTTGAGGTTCAAACTGTTTTCTTTCTTTTTGGCGAGGCCATGTGGCAGTGAGGATGAATGTGCTGACGGTGACATGTTTGCATGTTTATTGAAGAATCTACGACACTACTGCTGATCAACAGACGACAACAGTAACCCCATCCAGCATCTCGATGGTTTACAGTTTATAGAGTTTCACAGGTTTGATTCCTGCAGGTCACAAAATCACCAACCGCATATAAACAGTCCAACAGGAAAGCTTCATGAACTCACCTGTTACCTTTCTACAGGGATACTACTTTTTTACTACTATTTTTTCACTTCACTAACTTATAACCACCGTTGAGATATATCATAATTTAGTTGTCATTGGGCTGGAGGCTGACTCACATTCCACATTATTAGCATGTGATCTGTGGAAAACAAATTACTCTGCACCTCAGAGCTGAGCAGCCTTCAAAATCTAATAGGAATAATCCAATATGCTAATGTTCCTTCTCAAGCCTCTTTCGGTTATGCAGGTGTCAAATTACTTTCACATAACAACAACTGCACCAAATCGTGTTGGAGGAAATAAAATGTTGGCAGGATAAAGTTACATTAGAAAATCTAACCTTGACAGGGTTAGTGTCTAAGCTACCTCGGCTTACTATGACTGAGATGTTTCTGCAAGCTGCCAGGTGTTTAAAGTAACGATTTATATTAGGATCCCTGTGGTCAGTGTTATTTAACAGGTAATAAGACCCTTTGCAGTTCTAGTCAGATGCTTATTTACATCATTGTGTGTCATTACTATTCAGGTTTTTATAATAGCATCGTGAATGCATTAATTATCACATTAGAAGACATCAATAAACAACAGTCAGAGTATACAGGGCCCGGGTTTACAAAAAACAGTCCCCCCTTCCAAGTATTTTGAAATTTTTATGACATTTCATACTTTTCCTTTCCTGGCAATGTTGTTAAGTCTCAATGTTTGCAAAAATGTTTTAATTTTGTGCTCAAAGTCACTACATTTAAGCTGTTGCTAATGTTGAATAATAACCTATAGTAGAATCTGGGAGTGATACGTCATCCTCCAATAGGGGTTAAATAAAAAAAAAAAACTTTATTTGTCCCCGGGGGGGGGACTTAAAGGCACATGGAGTAGTTGTACAAAGACACAAACAAGTCAGCCAGCGAATACACAAAAAGCAGCATGGCTCCTTTAAGATACAGGCCGTGTGTAGTGTGTGAGTGGTCAAGCACGAGTAAGAGAGATAGCTATGGTGACTGTGTTCAGAGAGTTCGGGAAAGTTTAGTGGCAGTAAATGTACAGCACAGGTTACAGTTCGACCAGGAATAAACTCTGCAGCTCCTCAGTACACAAAGAGCTTCTGTTTGAGTGACAGCTAGCATTCATGCTGCTGGTCCACGCTAATATATCGGTGCTCTCACTAATCCCTGCTTGTGATGTTTATCTTGCTATGCTAGTCTGGCTGCGATGTTAATAACTGTGCATGACTATTAACCACGCCCTCATTCTCTGTTTGAGGAAGAACATCAGCCATTAGGCAGGAAGAAAAGCTGACTGGAGGAGGGCTTTAGGCAACTTGCTCACAGTTCACAGACTGCTTCTGACAGAAAAGTCGTGTGAGTTTTAGAATTATCTGTAATTCCATTACAAAAACATTAATTGACTTAGACCAACTTGGCTTTTATGTCATCAATACTCTTAACAAAGCTTTTTTGTTGCTTTATTAAGATTAATACATACTTTATTATGCATTTGTTTACAGTTAATACTGCTTCCTGCAAGGACAGTGCCTTATCATAATTAATGTCCTTTATCATTCACTTATCAACAAGTGTTTCAGATTTTTTATTAACATCCAATCAACATAAAAGGCCTTTAAAAAGTTTGTAAGTGTATAATAAAGGATTAATTCATCATAATGAGACACTGTTTTTGCTTTAAAGCCACTAGCTGCTAATAAATGCATAATTAATGATGTATTAATTTTGATTAAGAAACAAAAAGCTTACTAAAGGTTAACAGTGACATAATAGGTAAGTTAATTAAACTCAACATCTTTGTAATGGTATCATAAACAATTATAAGAAGCTCAATGCTTTTATTAACAATCTGGCAGAGTCTGTTAACAAGTGCTGTAAATATCAAAAAAATATAAAAAACTCTGTCTCATGCTTTAGTTTACAGGACTGTGCAGTAAAAACAGATGATTAATGTTGACAGTGAATGTTTCGTTCAATGTAAATATTTCATCTCTATGCCATAAAAACTAATCTTATATGACACATTCACATTCACGTCTAAACGTTGTCTATGTTCGTGATGGCTGAGTGTTCTCTGATGGTGATTTTCTTACCCTGTGAATCATGCTCATGTGCTCCTCGGCGCTGCTGAAGTTTTTGGCCAGGTCGGAGATGCAGAGTGACTCGTGTTGACACGTGTGAACCCACGTCTGGTACTCTGACGTCCCGGGGATCCTGTCGAAGAAGATCCTAAATGCCTCCCACACAGCCTCCTGACAAACTGACCAAACACACACAAAACACAGACCACAGCTTCTTAGACTTTCAGAGGTAAATACACTGCTGCCAGGAGCTCCTCTACACAGTAACAATCTGTTCCACACCCTAAACTACAGTAAATGAGCCTGTCACAGATTCCCAGTCTTTCAGCACTTTATTTCTCACAGATCCAACTGGCAAAAGTGGTTGTTTGTTAGTAGGATATCTCTATGAATTGTTAACAGATTGTTCTCTTGCTTTTGAAATGAACTACACATGTATCAGATCAATCTCAAACCACAGCATTAAAAACTCCTGTTTAAATAGACAGGTGCTAGAGGATAAAAACAGCTGTCATTTTCGAGTAACTTTTGAACCACTAATCCTCTCCCAACACATTAAAAACTCACTTAAAGCAGAGTTTCTACTTTTCATTGGCATTGTTGTATTTCTGCTGCCTGCTAAATTCATCCATTCTCAGACAAAGAACATGTAAAATGGGGAACTTTAAACAAGTCAAACTGAAACTTCAGCTTCTCATGAATAAAATGGTGTACAGCAAGTGATGCTAACTGCTAGAATAAGGTAGGAAAAACTAAATAAATATAGGAGGGTCAGTCTTTGAGAGTTATAACCTTCAATATTTCCAATATTTCCAATTATTTATTGTATTGCTAATGTGCAGAACAGAATCAAACTGTCAAACCCAATTTGTACAGAAGTGTCTGACATTTACTTTAACCCCAATAAGGAGCATTAACACAATATGAAGCAGCACTGCACTTCATAAATACACAGTGTAAAATGTGTCACAGGACTGAACACCTGTTTGTCAGGAGGAAGCTGCAGAAAACTGCCTTTTGTTTCTGTGATGAAGAAAAAAAAAAGCTGGAAACTAACAACTTCATTCACTTTTCTCTGTCCGAGTTTTGACAGAAACAAACTTGTCACTGTCAACCTGAGTGAAGGAGGTGAAGGAGTCACTTCATCATTCCTGACTGGTCTGACTGCTCAGCTGTTTCCTGAGGTGCCATGTCCCTCCACGTACACGTGTTGTTTTTTTCTCTATTCCGATTTGATCTGATTTAAAATTTGGGAACAAACAACTAATTTTAGTTATTATATTTATGTTTAATTTTAATTCATCGCTTTTAGCCATTGCACACCGAATAAAAATCTGCAGCTTCATTGTAATTTGTTTGATGTATGTCTGGTCAGCAATGGTCCGACCTCGAGCAAAAAATATGATTCTTTGCTTGTCATGTTTCTTAGAAAAAGAAAACATTTGAGACGAACTTAATTTCACCGAAGTGGAAGTTCAAATTAACCTATGGTAATGACTCAGATAATTCATTAATAGATCTGGACTTGGGGGGTTTTGTGGTCATTTTAAGCCTGAATTAGATAGCTATAGTGTAGAAATGACATGAAAAGAAGAGAAAGGCATGCAACAGCTGTCCCAGCTGGATTCAAACCAGGTCAGCCACTTGAAACAGGCGCTTACCACAAACACTAACTCTATTGCTCAAACGCTCTTGTCTGACAGCGAAATTCCATCTTTGGTTTACCAGAAACAACAGAAACAGAAGGATTTAACTGACTGCTATATTAGTTGATGCTTAATGGATTTCGTTTTGGCAGTTCTTCAATTGTTGCAGCTTCACATTGATTTACAACTTTCCATTCAGCTTTATTTCTCATCAAACTGGTAAATAAAGTATTTTTTTCCACAACAGCCTGACATTTGTGTCACCTTTCAAACCTTTACAATGCAACAAATGACAAAACTTGGCATTTTCCTTTTCATTGACTCAACTCTTTGATAGTTATTCTTTTTAGCGTTTGAATTTCCACAGGTGCAGCTCATCAGTGCAACACTTTCTGCTGCCAGCTGGGATGTTGGGATGTCAGGATGTCCTTGAGTGCTCCAAGTTAAGTTAACAAGAAGGCCCCTGTGTTAGCAACAAAGAAAATCAACTGGATTCAATCTGACCAGATTGAAAGAAATAAAGAAAAAGTCTGCCAGCTGGAAAGTAGGAAATAAATCAATCAAAACCTAATCCAGGCTGTGGAAAATTTCAGTTTAATCAATGTTTTGTGCTTTTGTTTAAAATTCTAAAGGTGTCAGCTCAAAGCGAGATTATGAAAAGAAAAACACCTGTCAGAAAGCCTGACAAGCTGGAAAAATGCAGAAAATATAAGAGATGAGAAGCTAGAACTTAGCCATTTTATGTTTTGTTCCCCAGCTACTTCAGTTGTTTAGGAGAATGCTGCAGCACTGTTTTTTGTGAAGTTCCAGAAATGTTTTGTGGACTAGGAGACTTCACCTGACTTTCCATCAGCATCACCATCTGGGTGAACTGTTCCTTTAAGCATGGCCAGACTTAGGGACTCATCGTTAACACTGGCCAGTTAACAGATCTCTATAACTGTATGACTGTGAGTTGGGGTGTTGTTTGTTGAATAAAGTACCTCTGAGCTGGTAATAAGCCTGGTGGCTGGCGAGCACTTGTTCAATGGTCTCCTGGGGGCAGATTCTCACTCCGGAGTGAAGGAACACCGACCTCTTGGATCGACGTCTGGCCACTTCAAACCCTGAACCTTCGGTTTCTGTGGACACCTTCAGCAGTTTCATCAGACCTCCAGGGACAACGGCCCCCATTTTCATCCCCGAATCAAGCCTGATGTCGCTCTCTAACCAGGAAACAGAGAGGAAATGATTGAGGGTCAAACTCAGTGCAGACCAAATCCTGGTCAGATCCAAATCCTTGGCATTTGTTTAGAGCGACAGATGGTTGTGTTTGCTACAAAGGGACAAACTGTTAATGTCACAAGATTTAGGCAACATTTGAAGACATAAAATTGGATTTGGTGTCCGTTTTGGTCACTGACAAGAGAAATGACGCCATTTACTGTAAACCCCACCCATCTGGGACAACAAGCAGCTGAAAACAAACAAGCCGTATTTTGGGAGCATAATTTGTCTTGAAAGCATGAGTAGATGAAAGATAAGTTAAAATGATGTTTTCAAAAATCAAAATAGATTACCCTGCTGCTCCAGCCCTCTTTAATGTCGTTATGTCAGCAGTTTCTCCTGTTAAATGTTTAATTTAATAAACAGTTTCCAGATATTTCAAACAATAAACTCACGTCACACATATCATGTTTGATCAGATCATGACTAACAGGCTGGCGTCATTTCTGCAGTTGTAGTAACCAGCAGCCCTGTCATATGATAAGAACTGACTTTGACCAAAATAGACCTCATGCATTTCATATACAGAACAGAAACCAGAGCCTATTAGTCGATCAAGTTTTGGTCGACTGGGTTGATATTCAAGCAAAATGCCAAAGATATGTGCTTTTTCTAGCTTCTCCACTGTCAAGAGTTTTTGCTATTCTCTGCTTTATATCGTTATAAACCGAATAGTTTGGAGTTTCAGCTTTTTTTGTAGAACAATACAAAACTTTAAAGACTTCACTATGGGTTTTTTCGGCCCTTTTATTTCTGACATTTTATGGACAAGCTAATCATTTAATCAATCATTAAAACAATTGTTCATAAATAGAGCACCAATTCACATGGCACACTTTTGTGTTTGTTCTTATCTTAATTCCAAGAAACAAAGAATCCAGTAATTAATTTGTGTTTATCATTTTGAACAAAAACTGCTAAAATATTCATTTTCATATTCTTAACCTGAACATGTTGCAACATGATCAGTTTGTCAGATTGGGAAATAATCGCACCATCAAATTTCTGTTTAAAGCTGCCTGTTCCCTCCGTATGTTGCCGAGTTTCAGTCACAAATATATTACCTAAGAGTATAAAGATGAATCTCCCACTGAGAAACTTGTGTCAGAAGACAAAAACGAATCAGTCTACTACTACAAATATGAAGATATACAACCAATATTGGTTTATTTGTTGCTTATCTTCATCATGCAGGACTGTAAAATTAATGTTTTCAGCTTTTGGACAAATAAAATGTGCAATCTGAGTTCAACATCTTTTAGCTTTGGGAAATCATTTCCACCACCCTTCACCACCTTTTATGACATTTCATAGTATAAACATTATATCAACGACAATTATTTTTAGTGTCATCGGTGCGGTGCTGTTCTGTGACAGTACTAAACAGGGAATGGTTTCATATGAAGTCACATTATACGTAAAAACTAAAACATTGTCAAACAGGGAAGCAGCGATTACTGTCATTGGGAGACGGTCAAATAAATCAAACAGATAGACGAGAGGAGATTAAACAGTCAGTGATTTTACAGCTTTAACTGATGGGGAACATTAAGAGTCATTACTGCATACAGTTTTCTTGCCAAAAAATGCTAATAAATCATACAATGTGTATCACCCATAGTTCTTTAGTAACCTAGCAAGCCATGCCTAAGTATCTTTCTCTGACAGATCATGCATTTAGTTTATTTAGGTTATTGAGTTTATTTATACTTTTGTAGCTGATTCAAATTACACATTTACATTAAAGCAGAATATGTGCACATAACTTGCCACATCTGGACTAGTCATACATGTTAATCGTACCTACGTACCACTTAAGAACAAACCTTTCTGTATGAATTGTTCTCACTTAAGGATCAGTGTTTTTGGCCCTGTTTCTTTTTCTAATTCTCCTCCAGGATCTCATAACTAGAAGCTTGTTTAAGTTTTCTGAGCTGTTCTCTGTACAAGAGGACATAGTTTACCACACAGCACAGAAACAAGATAAACTTTAGATGCACTGGGACACAAAAGAAGCCAAGTTAAAATTTGGAACCATCAGTTCTCTGGTAGAAATTGGCGAAACTGAAAACAATGAGTGTGATGTATTTATGGATTTGCTTAATTTAAATTTGCCAGCTGGTTTCCTTTGTGTTATTTGCGGACATTATCGGAGTGGAGGTCAGTTATATCAGCCTGCCAGGGTTCGAGGTTCACTTTCCCTCCTTATGCATACTCGTACTAAAAATATGAGCTCTCGCTGTACATTAACAGTGCTTTGAATAGAAGCATCTACCCGGTGTACTGTCTGTATATGTATTTAAACACACAGTCTAGCAGATATATTTAGGACAGCATTAGTTACAGTGGGTGTTGTAGCTCAGCAGGCGGCCTACGTATTGATGCTTTTAGAACAAACATAAGAAATGTTTTGCAGTGAAGGTGAAACTTTTTTTCACCCGGGATGATTCAGACGTTGTAATACAAAAACTGATAGCCCCCCTCTCTTTGTCATGTTTAGAGGCTTTTATAATAAATAAGTCAGGGGAGTACTGTAATTCAAATTGTCAAGCTGTCACCAGGCTGGCAATAAATCTACTAAACTGTGCCATTATCCCCTTTCCATTTTCATTTGCATTGTGGACATGTTTGCACATATTTGTGGACGGTCATAAATACTGATTTCAGTTTGGCTGCGGTTCAGAATAAGACAAAGACAAAGGATTTACTGAAATTTGTTGCCCTTATTTGATGCATTTAAGCCTTTTTGCTTTCTCTGGTGAAACAGTGACAGTGTCCAACACCTCAGTGATTTTGCAGCCAAGTACTTACGCAATCGTAATAGGCTTTGCTTTAGTACGTGTACAGCGAGTCTTACTCTTCAAATACTTATATCTACCTGATTTTATCTATTAGGAAATTCAAACTTTATTCTTTTTGTAAAGAATAAAAGTGTAAAAGCATGTGAAAGTTGTAGAGGACCTGAGATGTCAAGGCTCGGAGGATTGAGGTTTTGTGAACAAAATGAGGCTTACTTTTAATTCCAGCAGCTTGTGAAGCGAAGACAAACAGCAGCGCAAGTCCAAATTCCCACCGCATTGTGAAGGAAGAGTTTCCAAAATATGAAGGTCAAAGTAAGTCCAGCAGGGTGAGGGGAGGTGGGAGGGGGGTCGTCCTCTAGCTCAGGTGGAGCTCATGGGTGCAGTCAGTCAGGATTGCAGGTCGTCTGAGAAAGCAGATCATTTGAGGTCCTGAGCCGTGGTTGAAACACTCATAATGAATCCCAGGATGTGCATCTGATAGAGGAAGGCGTTCCTCCTGCCCAGGGGGATTGTGGGACAGCGGGAGCTGTAAGTGTGGCACGAGTGACGAGGTTAAAAAAGTAGGCACCGTTTCGGGAATAATCTGTTTATCTACTGCTCAGACATAATCCGTCTTTACCCCGCGGCCCTCACAGCGCTGGCGTCATCCTGTTAGTGGCTTTCTGGGGGCATCTGTCAACCATGGTGACCAGTTTGTTCGGCACACCCCCTCCCAGCCCATCAGGACACTTTACACTGGTGTTTTCCTGGGTGGGTTTTATTCTTAGCAGTAAGGATGTGACCTCAGACTCCTGTAAACTGGAAGACTTGTTCTTATCCAGTAACATCTTCAACTCACCTCCAGCTTGACGGCTGTTACTGGTCTCTGTGGTCCTTATAAGCACATCATCCTGGCGGGAGAAACACGTGTCAGACTAAAGGTGACTAGCACGCTAGACTCCTGGTTTTGCTTATTTAAATCCTCACTGACTTGTTGTATGTGCAATTTTCATGTCACTGGATTTGCTGTTTTTATCAATCTGTTTCTATTGTTAACTCTTCAGTGTTTTTGGAAAAAAGATTTAAACGCATACAGACTTCAAATGTCTCAGATCCAGTTAGACTTTGTTGCAGAGGTTGCTGCTTCAAAAACTGTGAAAATTGTGACATTGCAGTCTGGCTCTGCGGAATGAATGAATACCTAAATCCTCTGCTGACTACAATTTCATGGTTTTGTTTCAAATCTGGAGCTATAAATCCCAGTTACAGCCTCAGACAAATGATGCTTGTTATAGAAGTTAAGACACCTTTAAATCTGTCTGTTTTATTCATGAAAAAAAAGTTGCTTTATGATTCTTCATTTCAGATGAGAAAGATGTCGTAAGTGAGGTATAGGAACTATGTACATTTATAATTTCTTCATATTTAGCGATTCATGCATGTTGTTTTGTTCATATATTTTGAATATAAGATTTTGTAACCTGTAACGCTGAACCTTTTCACCTAAAACTGCACCTCATGAGTTACATTTTGACACTACCTTCAAAATAAACCATTGTAAACACAAATACTATTTCACTGCCCAGGTTTTTAAATTTGACTTTAATATCAGTTTTGTGTTTAAACTTATTTTGCATCATCTCTTTTTTCCAGATGCAAGAGCCTTTATAATATTGTTTAATCTAACAAATGATAATTTGTTTGATTTGAATATTTCATTTTAGGGCAAAAAAAGTGTCAGAAAACTCTAAAAAAAATAATAAAAAAAATAGTGGAATTTCTTGAATAGCGTATACAATTGAAAAAGCAAATGCATTTGAGAAGATGAAAGCAGACCATCTTTGTATTTTTGCAATGACTCAAACAAGTTTGATTATCAGAACATATCTATCTCAATCCACGAATCGACTGACTTATCATTTGCTGACCTAATCAAACTGTACATTAGCTCATATAGCTCTTCAAAAAATGTTGAGTACTTTACATGTTTCCACCTGCAGTCCTTCCCAGAGGATGATGATGAAATGTTGGGGTGGATGAGGAGCCAATGACACTTTGTGCCATGTCTCTGAGGATTTGCAGCAGAGATAAGACTGTGGATTTACTCTGTTCCCATGAGGACAGACCACTGGGTGCCTCCACTGGAAAATGGCCACTTTTTAAAAATATTTTTTGGGGGATATTTGGGGAAGGCGGGGGGTGAAGTGAAGTGAAGATGAACACTAACAAGTGACGTTTTTGATGTTAAAAGTGGGGGAAAGTTGAAGGAATTGATTTATTGTAGGTCAGCTGGAGCTCAGACATCACCAAGTTTGGCCATATCTGAAGAGCCGAGCAAAAGAAGATTAGAAATTGCTTTTAATCTCTAATCCGTTGGCTGGTTGACGGTCCAACTCTGTTTGTTTTACTCCCTCCTGACCAGCAACAGATGCAGCAGCGGTAATTCTAGTAGTAGTAGTAGTAGTAGAAGTGGTAGTAGTAGGATTATTTGTAGCAGCAGTTCTAGAGGGAGGATTCATTGAAATAGCACAACAAGCCTTGAGTGGTTGTATCACTAAAATGGATGCAGCAGCAGCAGCAGTACTAGTTAGAGCAGCAATGGTTTATGGATTAATCGATTAGATGTCAACTATCACATTATTCACCAACTATTTTGATAACCATCAATCAATAGATTTGAGTAATTTTTTCAGGGAAATAAAAAGTATTTATATTTTTTTATTCCCAATATCTAGCTCAAGGGCTGCTGGAGGAACATGTTCACCTGTAGGCCCTGTACGATCTTTTTGAATTAAGGATTTTATGGTTGTTTATCCACAGAGTACTGTGGGAACCATGTGCACAGGTGAAATGACTATGAGGGCTTTTCTCTGGGAGAATCCGTCCGTGCTGAAATCCAGACAAATGACAGATAATCCAGTTAATTTAGTCTGTCAAGCCTCTCTGTTTAACCTTTAACCTACCCCCCCCCAACTCCTGTGCCAACAACACCGGTTACAAAACAAAGACAAACTCCTGTTTGTGCTCTGTGGATTAAATCCACAAAATCATATGTCTTCAAAAACCTAATTTCAAGGCGTGTTGAGCCCATTACTGCTGCAGAGGATGTAGGTGCAATACTGCAGACACTGATCACCTTCAAGACAAACCGCAATACTATGTCAATAAATCTGGCCAGCTCAGCGATGTACAAACAACCAATCACACCACAAAAACAAAGCTATTTCTTAGCTTACTTTCCAAAATAGGTACAACAGGGTTGGTTAGTTATCTTACATGTTGTTTTGCTATCAAAGGTTGAACAGAAAGATGGGAGACACTTGTGCTCCTTCAGAGAAAACTTTCCAGCTCAACGGTCACAACAACGTGAATCAAAGAGGATAAACAGAGCGATCAGTGGTGAGGTGATACTTTGGCTCTCTAAAACCAGTCTAGCTTCAACGTGAATGAGACAGTCGCAGATGGTGTTATCCTACTTAACTACTCTCATGTTCATGCTCATGTTCTCAACTTTGTTAACACTTTCTTTTTAATCAAAGCCACTGCACTTTTATGATACATGTCTTGAAACATTACCCATCATAGATAGTAGATAACAAATTCAGAAGATTGTGGACCAAGGTGCTCACTTAGTACTGTCTAGCTTCATAACATGTTGCTTAGTTCTTGGTTATTAATGAGAACAAAGACAGCCCCTAAAGTCAGACAAAGGACAGTCTGGCTTGGCCGGCATTAATTTTTCAGCTATAAAGAGAAAAGAAGTGAATCACTATGTTATTCGCGTGATGTTGATTGCTGAATAGTTTACTCAAGTTACTTGCAGGTTTATTCAGCCTAAACAGACAGAATACCTTCCTGTACATTAACCACAAGATAGCAAGCAATAGTCTGTACCAATGGTATGTATGTGTCCGTGTCCAGTTTTGTCTCCTACCAAAGGTAGCACTCACCAGATACTAGGGCTGGGCGATATGGCCTAAAAATTGAATCTCCGATTTTTTCACACCAAACTCGATTTACGATTTTTTTTTTCCTTCTCAAGAACAAACTTCAAATTACAAATTAATTATTAAAAGCATTGCATTTATTTTAATGCTTTACTTCTTTAACAAAATTGCCCTGCCATTTTAAACAGTGCACCTTCAAACTCACTTGAAAAGAATGTCCCTTTTTGATAAAATGCTTTTGTAAACATAAATTTAACATGTCAGATTGCTTGCTATTTTGCTAAATCTATTGTTTTGCAAAGAAGCAGACCTGAGAAATCATAATTAAAGGTGTGATGGGTGAGAGTTAGCCAACTGTCCGATTCATATTATCGGCGCATATCACCAGAGTGACTGCTAACTGCTGCTAACAGTAGCTGCTGTTAGCTAGTTAGCTCCGTTAGCCACAGCCCTCTTAGCTGACTCTACCTGGGCTGGGAGCTCAGAGGACAGGGGGAGGGTTGGTGTTTTTACTGCTGGTTAGTATGCTAACTTGACATAACGTCACAAACAATTTTGGTATGCAAACATTTACTGGATCTGCCTGAGAGCTGACCATGTTTTTATTCAATGAAACCCATAAAAACACAAAATATACTACTGTATGAAAACATGATAAA
>OMLP01033750.1:1559-14959 GCA_900302685.1 Spondyliosoma cantharus
CTAATTATCATCATCATTATTATTATTACTACTATTAGGCGATTGTTACTTTTCACTTTTGTTTTCTTTCTTCTTCTTTTTCGTCTCCCTAAAATTATTATCATCTTTGCTTTTATTACTTTTCATTTAATCTTTGCATTTCTTTCTTTCTTTCTTTCTTTCTTCCTCTAATAATTATTACCACTTTTATTATAACAATGATTTTTACAATTATAATTATAATAATTACTATTATTAATACTACTACTAATGATAATATTAATAATGTTTATTAACTTAGAACTGTTTCTTTTATGACACTTTATCCATAAACAATAAAACAGCTTTGATCAGTAATATACCGGATTATAGTTTAAATATGTAGAGAAGACCGTCAACATAAACAAGAACTGCCCACAATACAGTTATTTTAACATTTCAAGAATTCCGTTTCTGATTTTTTATATTTGTGTCACACACAAAAACACAAACAATACAGTCACACTGCACATAAAAAAAAGTAGTGTAGACAGAGTAACAAACACCAAGCTGCAGATACAGTTCACATTTATTTATCATTTTATGACACAAGGGTTGCAAAACGAAACTTGGTTCGATTCCTTTTACGCTACACAGAAAGAAAGAAAAAACAACCTTTGTGATAAGATATGGATTTAAATGTATTTAAACAAGCAAACAGCCGTAATAACGCTGCCTCATTTTCAAATATGATGAAACGAAACACAAAACGTATTGAAAACACATTTTCCTGACGGATCTCTGGAGGTGTTTTTGTATTGAAATATTGGAATAAAGCATCAAATTGAGTCAGTATTGTCTATATTGAGCTGCTGAGAGCGCTCTCTCCACTCTGAAGGGTCTACTCCAGATCTGTTTTGTGGAGGTGGAGTGGAGGAACGGGCCGCCGACAATAACATGTGGAAGTGACTGAAGCACTCCTCCTCTGACCACCACCTCAGCATCCCTCCATCCATCCATCTGTCTATCCCTTCCCTCCATCCGTCTGTACGCCACCCAGCACTTCAAACCGGGATAATAAAGTCTGTCTTGAAACTCTTCTCCCCGCTCCGATCCTTCGCCAATGAGATCCCCCTGGTAGAACAGTAAAAATGTGTATTCACGGCCTCATTGTTGGCCCAGCAAAAGAGCCCTCCTCATAAAGGTGCTGCCAATGCAAAGAAAAGCGCTGGTCGGCTTTGCTCTCTCTTGGTGGCATTTGAAAGTGTAAAGCTTTGAATACCAATTGCTTGAACTGGACATATGTGAATCCGCTGTAAGCCTACTAATCCTGTCCCCAAGTGTTTCTTTGTGTGCGGGGCAGCCTCGCACACCCAAGAGAAAGTGTTCCTAATCCGGCCAATGTGGAGAAATGTGTGAATGAGAGGGACAGAGGAGAGCCCGGAGGAGGTGTGTGAGCGTGTGTGTGTGTGTGTGTGTGTGTGTATGTGTGTCAGGTATCAATTTGTGCAGGAACACATGCTCCTGAATGGGTTTCTGTTTTTGCTCTATTTATGTATTTTTCTGGTGTTTTTTTGAGTGTGTGTCCGTCGGAGGCCCCCGGCTCCACACCACCAGGACACTGGTCTAAATGGAGGCATGTTATTCACCGTTCCCCCCACACTACTGTCGCAGCAGGTCGCCCCTAATGTGCTCTTTTCACTGCGTAAGCTCCTCGCTTTCCTTTCATTCCTCTGTTCGGATCTTTTTTTTTTTTTTTTATCTCTCACACGCTCTCTCTCTCTCTCTCTCTCTTTCCCTCGCTTGCTGTCTCTGCTCCTTCTTTTCTCCAGCTTCTGGCTCGCTTCGCTTCTTCTCCTGCAAGCCTCTCACTTTTTTTTTTTCCATCTTTTCTGTCCGTCATGAGTGGCTCTCTGCCCTCTCACACCTTTTTTTTGGGCAGCAAAAGGACAGTTAGTCACACAGGAAAAGTCACTGGATAAAAATATGGGTTCTGACTCAGTGCTACCTGTCAGTTGTTTCTAATCGTTCCCATTCATATGTTTAAATGCCATATGTAAGTCATGTGTCGTGCCAGGTTTTATTTATAGAACAACAAATGTATGAGAAGATGAATAAACATAACAAAAACGTTCAGTGGCAAAACACAAATAGAACTGAGCAATAACAATCAACTTCAAAAAAACAGACAGGAGTTCAAAGTTCAGGAATAAAAGTACGTTTTGAGTTGAATTCAAGGGGCCAATCTAAGATAGATTGGGAGACTGTTTGAAAGTTGAGATATTCTGTCAAAGTGTTGAGGTCAAACCTGAGCTTCTTGTGTACAACACTGGGTCAAGATATCCATATTTTCTTTACTTGGGTAAAAAAACAACAGTAATATAACAGAAAACTATGCTAATACCAGGTCAAAACAAGGCGTTGGAGCTGGGTAAAGTTAACCCTAACACTGTCAGAGTGAGTACGTGCTCTATCATACCTCAAAGGACCTTTTGACCATTTAACAGTTATCAATCTCTATGTGTGACTCATCAGAGAGGGTGCTATTTCTTTTTCTATTGGTTCATTATGATCAGTTGAGTCGGGTGTGTAAAACATGCAGGGCAGGAGGCCACCAGGACCAGGGTTGAAAAACACTGGATCAGAGGAGCATCTGAGGAGCAGAAATTGTTTTTTTTTCTGCTTTCCTCACCTGTGATCATCCCACAACCCCTCAGATTTGTCTTGTGACCCTTCGATGGTTCACTTAGATATGCAGAAACACAAGCTTTCAGCGCTAAGCGATCAAACAGCAAAGTCTCTGGCTGGATCCGAATGTCCCCTCGCAAGACTTCAGTCGCTCACTGTCATCATGTCAAGTCTGCGAGGCATCATGAGCCGCTGTGCTGATATACAGGCCTAAAGACTATCATGGTAAAATACATTTTATTATGGCTGCAACACATTAAACAGTACGTAAACTTACCTGTGTGGTCCTTACTCTTTACTCTACTCTTTTTTGTTGTCCCCTGCTGGTGCTCAGCCTGCCAGTGGCTGTTAATGAAACACAGACACAACTCTCACAGAGTGTGATACAAAAAAAAGAGCATTTCTGACCTTCACCCTAACCCTAGCATTTTTTAGGGCAACTATAAATGATTGGGGGAAAACAAATTTGAAATGTGGTTTATCATTGTTATAACAATGTAACGGAATGCAAGGAATCACATGTTTTAGCTCGCTCACCGCTAAATAAGTGACAGGACTTTAAAGCAAAACGCCAATGCATTTAAGGATTAAATACACCACATTAGTGAACCTATGCTGTCCAGAAACAACCAATCTCCTCTCCGTCTCTCCCTCCTGGGTGGGCCAGGTTCACCAGACCCCATCTAATAAGCTCGGGGTAGTAAACAGTCAATGGCGGCATCCTTCCAGCAGCACGTATAGACTGTAGTCAGCAGCGAATGTCTCATTATCACCGTGACACAGAAAGTGCCGGTTGAACATGTCTGAGCTGAAAGGACGGTGCTCAATGGGAGACAATGCAGGACACAAGGTCAAGGTCGCAGCTGAAAGTGTCAAGGTTGCTTTCAAAGTGTCAGCTATTGTAAAGAGAAAGCAACATTATCTGTCGCAGATTTCATAAATGAGGCTCGTTTCAGTTACTGCTTTTTAATTTCACTGAACTCTAAACTCTAATAAAGCGTTCCAAAATCGGCAAGCTTGTCAAACTGGATAAGCTCCCTTGTCAGTTTTCCTCATATTTCATTCTTTATGTTTCCTGTCTTAATTTGTGACTCACATGTTGTCTCGTTTCAGGTTCCCCTCCCTTCTTGCCCTCCCGTGTGATTTACCTGCCCCAACCCTGATGTGTTACACCTGTGTCTCGCTGCCTCCTCTCCTGTAGAGTATTTCGTGTGTTCCCTGCCCTCTGTGCCGGTTCGTGACAGCGTTCCAGCCCTTTCCGAGTGTGAGTCTTTGTGTTTAGTTTAGATTTCTTATTATTTAAAAAAATATATATTCAGGCGCCCCCAAAAAATAGGTTTGTTTTCGTTTCCGTTAACCATTTTTAAGGATGGTTGTTATGAAGTGTTACCAAAATAAATCTGTTAACGACGCGACATTGACACTTTGGCTATGGTTTAGTCACTTAATCAATGGTTTACTTAAATTAAATATGTATCATGATTATATTAATTTCAGGCCAATCCAAGATTTCACATTAGAACATTTACTGGCCAATAACTCTCTGTTTTACTATGTCAAACAATAACATGTAAATAAGTAACACAGACTTATTGAAATATGAATTCTCAGGATTTTTTTCCCACTCTTGTACTCGTAATCCAGCACATTCAGCCCTGAGCAGACCTGCAGTATATTATGTCAAAGGCACGTCTAACTGTTGAGCTATACTCCTTTCATTTTGCCCATCAAAGACGCCATCAAACCCCAGTTTGAAGCTCCACAAAAAGAGATTTCACAGAGGTTGAAGCATTCGAGCGGCAGATGGAAGACAGCAACGTGACGACTAAGATCTGAGAGGGAAGCCGAGCGACAACCCTCCGGCCTCCGTCGAAAGTAGCTCTCAGATTTATGTTTTGAAATGAAAGCCAAACATTTGAAAAGTTAAGAAGATGTGCCGTGCTTCTCAGAAATGTTCGGGTAACTTTTAAAAGCCTTATTTTTCCGTCTTCGTTTCCTGTGGGTGAATTCTGGGTAAAAGAGAATATCAATAAGATTTCCTGTTTTGTGGAAAGTAAACAAACCTTCAAATTATAGCAAGCCTTTAATTAAGGAGACGATCAAACAATTAAAAGCTCGTTAATTACAGACCTCACAACCATCTCCGCCAACATGAATATTGAGGTCCTAATTAATATTTGTGGGGCTGTTTTGTTCTTGGAAGACATTGGCGTTAATTAGGCAAAAACAAGTCAAATTAACATTTCACTAATGAAGAAACATACCTTCATGTTCTTATTTCTTTCTGTCTGAACGCGCGCTGATACAAATTCGGCGTCTCAAAGCTTTCTGAAGCATGTTGATGATGAGTTTTATCAAACAGAGGCGATGAAGTTTTCTGTTATTAATTTTTCATCCCGATGCATAACTTGCTCAAGGTGTTTGTTCCTCCGCTTTTCTTTACGCAAAGACAAATATTTACTGCTGTGTGAAAAAAGTCACTTTTTAGTCAAAATCCTTTGCTTTGCCGCCACTGGATGCAAGAGCTCTAAAATCCAGCTTCAAGGAAAGATTTAAAGTCAAAGAAAAACCTCTTTTCAGCTAAAAAATTTTTTCACTCAATTCTTAAAGTGAGTCTCTGTAGTTTCAAGCAAAAGTTTTTTTATTCTATTTGGGGGGGAGGAACACTTATTCACTTTCTGTTGGAGAATTTAGATGTGATTAGATTAATACGACTCTGTCTGTCAGCCAGTTAGCTTAGCAGGAAAAAGCTAGGATGGTCATGTGTCAGAAGATTTCTTGACCGTGACCTGTATACGTCTGAATTCTCCACTGTGAGTGCACGAACTCTGTGGCGGTCTTATCCCGTGAGCGCATGTCATCTTTCAGTAGTTTGTGTACTTGGCCTCACATCCCTGTGTACAGAAAGTGATAGTTTGCCTTGTAATACTGTTTGTTTGGTTATATGAGAAGATTTCCATTGAAAAGCCTTTAAAGTCAGGATGTGGTATAAAGATGGACTTGTATGAGATGAGTGCGTCCCATCTGTGATTAAAGGTCTTAATCTTAGAATTGCTAAATGTTTTTTCAAAGTGTATTTTCAGTTTCAGTTTTCTGTTGCAGTTTGGTTAGGTTTAGGCGACAAAACTACCTGGTTAGGATTTTTGCTGGAATACTGTGAGTGGGTACCCTCCTCGACATGCGACTACCACTTTGGAACCTTGAGTTTTATTTTTTGGGCGCTGGAGGTGAGCACATTTGGATGAGACGGTGGAGCTGGGGAGGATATCCTGATTGGATGGCCGAGAGCCCAAGGACATGACGTAGTAGAGACGTAGATTTATCATCTATGTGGAAAACTGTTAATGGAAACTGTTAAATGAGGTTATGAATCAAGTGAGACGTAAGGTCAATTTCTCATAGGCTTACATACATTATTTTTTTTTAAACCAGTGGAGTCGCCACCTGCTGGCCATCAGAAAGAATACAGGTTCAAGTCACTTCTGCATCAGCTTCAGCTTCTTCTCTTTTTATTTTCCAGTCTATGCTTTGGAGAGAGTCAGGCTAGCTGTTTCGCTTTGTTTCCAGTCTTTTGCACTAAGCTAAACTAAGCTAAGCTAAGCTAAGCTAAGCTAACTAGCTACAGGCAGGAGCTTCATCTTTAGCCAATGTATTTATTCTCATGTATCCCAAAACGTCAAACTATTCCTTTAATCTATATACTCCAGTGTCATCCTCACCTTTGTCATCAGTCACCCTCCTCCTCCTCATTAGACACTCTCACAGCACACACACACACACACACACACACACACACACCACCAGCACTTAACCAGCCTCCAGCCCAGCCCACCAGCTTTTGCAACAAGGTTCTCCTTTTAACTGTCCCTTTCAGGCCAGGACAATCGGACACCTCCCATCGCCTCCTTTCAGGCTGCAGACTCGCCCCCCTCCTCCACCTCCACCTCCTCCTCCTCCTCCACCTCCTCCTCCTCCTCACACTGCTCCCTGTGTCACTTTGTGTCCGCTTCGCCCCCTCGCAATGGGTTCACATGACCAGAAAATGAAGCAGGGGTCTCTGCAAGCGGATAATGAAAGCGAGTATGTTTGTGTGTGTTTGGGAGAAAGAGAGGGAGAAGGAGAGAGATTAACATGTGGGATTTAAGCCGGTGTGACGAGGTGAGGGTGTGTGAGCGAGGTTACGCAGGGAGGATAGTTCGGATCACGTCGGGCTCGCTTGCTTGCTTGCGTGCGTGTCCATCCATCTCAATCTTAATGTAACAAGACCATCACACTCACAAGGATGTAACCAGTCGCGATACAGCGCTGTCATACAAACATGTGTATGTGGCACTGCAGGCACACACATGAAAACACACACGCACTCCATTAGGCTGCAGGGTGTAAGGCCTGATACTGTTAGAGAGATTATCACATCATTAGCTGCTAATGAAAAACCAATTCAGACGGCTCTCCTCCTGCGTTCACTCTCTCCCTCACTCGGTCTGAGATCTTACTCACTAACAGAGGCAATAAAACATAAAGCATCTAATGCAAGAGAAGAGAAGAAGAGAAGAGAAACAGTCATTAAAAAAAGGGTAGTTTCCCAGTTTCAATCCAAATGCACCCCAAGTTTCAACCGACTTTCCATAAAATCAGCAAGACTAAATGTGAATAAATGAGCCTTTCCATACACTTTCATTACGGGGATGGCAGATGAAGCAATTAAAAGACTGCCAGTCAAACCTGAAAAGATGGAAAACAATGATAATAACTTGACATAAATATGGCATTTACCGTCTGTTTGTTTTAAGGGGGCGCAATGTAGAAGAAACTCAAACTCAAAATTTTAATATTTATAATAATAATGAGGTAATGATACAAACTCAGACCTCAGAAAGGTCCCCAGAACGCTGTTTGAAGATAGGAAGGTGGCAGGGTCCGCCACATATAAACAAAGTAAAACTGTGTTGTCCTTTAAGGTCAGTTTGTTTATTCTGTGTGTTCAAGCATAAAATAAATGAATGAAGAGCTCAAAATTTCTTCCCCGAAACTACATAGTGCACCTTTAAATGTTTTTTCCCACTAACCACCATTTGCATCGCCTCAGTTTAAGTCACCTGCGTCATGCATGTCAAGACTTATTTGCCGCTTATATTTTCTTTTCAGAGACAGTGATTGTTAAGTTGTGCTTTAAGAATCTGTGCAGCTTTCCCACTTGAAAATGAATTGATGCGTCTGCCCAAAGTCATTTTTAATAGAATTCCACTCGATGACCGAATAGTTTTTAACCTTTTACTGCTTTTATTTTGGCAGGTTCAGCAGCAGTTCAGTCAGATAGTTCCATCAGACTTTGACCTTTCAGTTTAAAGGTCACCGGTCGTCCGACTCGATGCTCACTGATGAACCATCAGCAGGCCTCATGGTACAGTGACAGAGACAGTTACTGTTAACTCAGATTGTTCATCGTTTGCCACTTGTCATAGCTGAAACCATACCTTCTTTTCTGGGCCCCCGGAAGGATGAATCTTCGATGAAATGAATCGTCTGCATATTTTAATGCTCTGCGAGAAGGTTTATGGCACAGAGAGAGAGAGAAAGCGAGAGTGAAGAAACAACTTCATCACACACATCATCTGTCCTGTGACTCTTTGCCTTGTGACACCAGTTTGCTCCTGTGTACAGCACTTTGATATTTATGCGTCTGCTCATTCACACTTTTCTGTACGTGTTTGAAGGCACGTGTGCCGCGTGTATGTGTGTTTTGACCGCACACAGCAATAATAAAAATCACACCAGCACAGGCCACATTTTTCAAGTTTGTTTGACGCATTTAAAATGCTAATAACCAGTTTATTATGTGCTACATCAAATGCAAATGCTCTGTTTTACTGCCGTGAAGTTGGGCCGACGTTAGCATTTGCATATCTTATGTCTGTCTCCTTAGCATGCATGGAGGAACTGGATAGTGGGCAGACTCCCAATAAATAACATTAACAGGCGCATTAGATAAACAAGCTCCGATGATGCTGCTATTAGGCGATGCAGAGCCATATCCCGCTTAAATGTAGGTGTTTGACACAGCAGCATATGGCGTGGAAATTTCCCCCAAATCAACCGACCGCCGACGTTATCTGGAAATGTCAGGGAGAGCAGACGGATTGAAAAAACATCACTTTAACGGCAGACGCTTTACGATGTTGAGAAAATGCTGCGGAGGAATTTGCCTCTTTAAGACCAACTGGCGGCTGGTGCTGCTCCTAGTGTTTGTGTGTGTGTGTGTGTGTGTGTGTGCATGAGTATGCGTGCGTGTTTGTGTTTGTGTGCGTCAACGAGAGACAGCAGTTAAGACTATAGTTCAAACTCTAATTGTAAATGAGAAACTTTGTCTGGTTTAATGTTTGGTTCACTTTAAGTCTTAATCGCCTTCAGGCTCCATTCAGAAACTCGCTGAGATGTGAAGTAAACATTCCATAAAGAGAAAGTCGTATATTCTCATTAAAGCATCTCTGAATATCACAGCAGCAATTCATTACGGATATAGATGGGGCGTGATGACACTTTAAGGTGATTGGATTCGTCTCTTTTGTTTAGTGTGTCGTGGCATGTTGACAGATGTTTTCTGATGTGTCTATAACACGAGAGAGCGGAATACACAGCTTCATATCACCACACTAATCACTAGATGGATAAACAGAAATTAGCCCCGAACTGTGACATGAGTAATTGATTCTAGAGTCAGAAAAATGGTCAGAATAGTCTTAAAAATACTTACACCTGCCTTTTGCACCAGCTGAGTAAATATATTTGTCTGGTGCACCTGCTGAAGGTTGAGCATATACTAATGTCTTCTCATTCTTTCACTTGAATGTTTGTTCCAACTGTTTCAACTCAAGGTTGTTTAACATCCACCTGGTGTGAGCGGAAATGCATCTTTGCTCATTGAAAATCTGGCTTTAAGAGGCTCGTTTGTGACATCACAAATAGTTTTGAGGCCCACCCTGGTCCAACCCAACCACCAGGATAAATGTTTGCGACGTATGTTTCTGTAAAACCACTAACATGTTGAAACCTTACATTTCTTTAGGTTAAATTTTCAAATTCATGTTGTGACAACACCATGTTTATGCTCTGGTTAGGGTTAGGAAAACACTCGGATATAATGTAAGCAACATTTCTGCAAGCCACAGATGTACCCAGGGTTGACATTTGGCATATCGCGTTCACATTAATGTATATACTTATTAAACGACTTTCAGTCAGGGAGTTGGAGGGAATGGTGGTGGCACTTGGACTCTGCTTTTTCACGGGGAGACAAACCTTCTCCAGCTGGTTTGTGGCAATAAAACTGTTTGTTTTTTTCCTGTGGTTTTGCAAAAATGTACTTGGCTAACATTTTTTCTGCCGATTGTCACCACCAACACGGCCTGAGATGTGACAAGGTCTCGTTAAAACCATGTTGCCACAAATAAAACCAAAAACTCAAAAACTTGCAAATGTAGACACACCTCGTAAACATTTTTTTAAAAATCCAGTGGACTCACGCTTACAAAATGTTAAAACGCTGCCCTCCTGATATGAACAACAAGTCATGAACAGGTAATGTTATTTAACACTTATTACAAAAACTGACAGCATTTTATTCTGGTGGAATCAAAGCATTTTTTAGAATAGAAATGATGACAAACAGCACCAAAATACAGGATTGTTAATCGGTGTTACTCAGTTGCAGCAATTGTTATTAAACACATTCAAGTTTAAAAATAAATAAATCAAATAGCGGAAGATTGTCTTAAAATTAAAATATCTTTAAACCTCAACCTCCACAAACGTTAACAGCTGTTAACTGTCAGAATATAAAAGATGATCGTCTGCGGCATATCTTTGGCTTTAAACAGTCAGATGGGTCAGTCCTATTTCCCCTCTTTTAAAGTGTTGTGGTATTGTGTAGATATGTAATTATAACTGTGTTAGGATAGTCTCTGTTTAACCCAACGCTCTCCTCTCTCGTCTCCTCAGACCTCATCTCCTCCTCCCCTTTGTTAAAAAGGCCACTTGTGATGAGATGCAAGCATTCACTTGTTCCTCCATTTGTACGCACTGTAATCGCGGGCACTCCGGATGAGTGTCAGCTACATAACCACAAACAAACGCTGAAGTGTAGATGCTAATGCTCTCTTTTTGTCGTACCCTCCGTCCTCCTCCCGGCCTGCCCCAATAATCTCTCCTCCTCTCTCTCCTCCTCTCGCTCCCTGCTCCTAATCCGCTCCACAGCCGTGAAAACTCTCCATGAGAGAGAGATGACCCGTTCTAATGGGTGGAGGCAACCACCCACACACACAGCCGCGGAGGGTCCAGCCAACACACACACACACACATACACACACACACCAGACCTCACTAAGCTCGCTTGGCTTAGTCCAGCCCGAGTAAGACGAAGCAAGCCGGGAACACGCAGCATGATTTAAACCTCCATTATAACCCTTAACAACTGGTTTTCAAGGTTGTCAAGAATCTGCCCTGACAGCCAAAACACTTGTCGGCTGCTGAAACCATTAGTTGATTAAATCATGGATGGAGAGATGTATCACCAAAAATGTAAATAATAAGGAGAAAAGTGTCAAATGTTCTCCGGTTTCAGCTCCTGAAACGTTAAGATCTGCAGCTTGTCTCAGATTTATGTCCTTGTGAAATGAATGTCTCGGGTCCAAGTAAACAAACAATCTGAGGACATTTTACAGATGGGGAATTATTCACGGATTAATTAGCAATGTAAATAATTGCTGATACTCCAGGATTTAAATCTCTTTATTCCTGTTTGATTTTTACAACTTTTGAGCTGATTAAAAACAAAAATATGAATGCAGGCTGTGGCACCCACAGGTTGTTTAGCATTTTGAAAGTTTTTGCACGTCACAGCTTTTGTTTGTATCTTTGTTTCAACAGAAAAAAATACACCCAAATGTCCGGAAATGGTGTTGGTTTAATGCCACAGCTATGCTTATGTATCCCCCATGCAAGAACATCCTAAACTGTGCTGGATCCTACAAATGGTCCAACATTACAGTTTCAGGCACTGTGGACAAATGATTTGCAAACCGACAAGATCTCCAGGTTTATCTGTGATGAAATTGATACAATTATGCACAGGGCATCTTCAACTTTCCATTAAATGTAATGTTGCATGGTGTAGCTGCAATGATGTGTTAAAAAAGAAAGATAAAAATGTGATATTAACATCAGTTTTTTATCGTTTTAAAAGTCACATAGCGTAATCAAAGCCCAGATCTAGTGCGCAAATCTCCGAACTGAGAGAACGACATGCGAGCAGCTGTCTCGGTGAGCTGAGTGTGTGCAGGTGTTGAGCTCTCAGTGGGATCGTTCAGCCATTTTCCTGCTGGTTCCTGTACACTTGTTTATTAAACGGCTTAAAGGACCATACAGCTGGTTGTGAATGTGTCTGGCCAGTCGAGTACCAATTGCATATGTTTCACATCCCCGCTGACCATTTTCCAAATCCCGGCGCAAGTTTTAAGATCGTCGCTTCACTTAGTCGATAGTTTTACCTCCAAGCTGTGAAAGTCTTGACTTACTTGAGAGACAATCAGTGTAAAAATAAGGTCCATTTTATTTTTGCTCATAATTTCTTGTTCTTTGTCTCAGAGGTTCTGTTTAATGCAAACAAAACCTTGTGATTCTTTTAGCATGTGACGTTTTCACTCAGAGCCTCCGTAAATGCGGACAGTTTTTAAAACTACTACTTCACACTTTTCCCTTGTTTTGGTAGCAGGACGCGTTTTAACGCATTGTATCCCATCACAATGCATCATATCCTATTGTGTTTCATCGCATAGTGTTGTACCGCATGGCACTGCATCTTAGTTAGTTGTTAGTGTGTGTTCTTTTTCTTTTGTCCCATGCATTTGTTTTGGTCTGAGGTCCTGATGCTCCAGTGCGAAACACAGCGCCAGTGAGTTTCATGTATCTAACTGTTAAAGACAAACAAAACAAAATAGAAGAGTATATTCAGATCACCGCCAGCTGAGAAGATCGATCTTCTCAGCAATTTATAATTGGCTCTTTCACTGTGTTTGCTAGATTGCTAAACTGATTTTATGATTGAGATAATACAGTTATTGCAGGGTTCCGCAGTGAAGGTGGTACAATCCGTGAATTGTATCTTTCTCTGTGCATGTTGAACATCGTGCATTCAGCTTTTCAGACTATGGAAATGTTCACAAATGGTCTAGTTAACTTTTACATTTATGCTACCAGGGTAATTACTCAGACACAAGACCAGCATGTTAAATTGTCACCTCATTGACGTAACAAGGTGAACGTCTAACAGGGGCATCGACTGTAAAAAGAGTGTCCTGAATTTTTGTTGGTCTTTAACCGCTGTTAAATTCAACTTCCGATATATGTGTGAGAAAAAATGCGTTTCTCATTAATAACTTATAGAGGCACAATTTTTTAATGCTATGGTCCTTTACAACCAAGTTTAGATGATAAAAGTCCTGCAAAAATACACAACAGTTTTTGGACAAATGTGCCAGGGACCATCTACCTCGAGACGCCCTGACACACACACACACACACACACACACACACACAGATTCAGTGTTATCCCACTCACCAAACTCCAGCAACAAACATGCAGGTCCTGCAGAGACTCAGTGGGATGCAGCTTGATATAAAACTGCTTTGAATGAACGGCTGTTCTTGACATAAACACCTAAAGAACAATAAACGCTGTACATGCTGCCTCTCATTCA
>OMLP01033751.1:0-13032 GCA_900302685.1 Spondyliosoma cantharus
AAATCAGGTTACACCTAGATAACAGACCCGTAGTAGGTCAGAGAGGGGGATTATCACTGCTGCCACACTGTAGCTCCACTGGGAAATAGACGTCAGTCAGCTCACTGGTCCTTTATTCTTGAAGGTAGAGCTGCATTATTTTTTGTTATCCATTAATCTCATTTTTTTTTTTTAGTGATTAATTAATTTCCCCTTAGTCTTTAAAATGTCAGCATCACAGTTTTCCATAGAAATGTGTTTTTATTTTGCCATGATCGTAATAGAGAAAAGCAGCAAATCCTCACATTTGAGGAAGAGAATAAATGCAATTAAATTAGATTTTCTACCTCATTTACATGATTTACTTTGCTCATTCTAAACGGCAGTAACATTAATTAGCGGTGGTGCTGTGAAACATCTTCCTGTCAGATGTGTCTCTGCTGTGACCCTTGAAAACCTAAAATTATCCTCCCGCTGGGATTCCAGTTTTGGCTCACTGGTATTTGGTATTGATATTTCTATCCTCACATAGAAGGCTGACAGGGTTCGTATTCAGTGTCTGACATCAGAATGAATAACGAGCTGTAGATGACAGCAGGAGACAGAAACACATTATTCACGAGGGATTGATTTTCATTTTCCAACCCAATTAATGAAAAACCAAAGCAGTAGCCTGTATATTACATCTTATATGCTGATATCTTTCAGTTCTTGTGAGTAATTTAACAGTCTCACAGAGAGGTTAACATGTACGTTATGGACATAGCCAAAGCAGTGAAGTCACAGAAAGCCTTTCAGTCAGCTGTCCAAATGTAAAACGCATTAATGCATGCTTTAATGTGACTTATTGAAGCGAGAAGGCGAGAAGTGCAACATTACTGAAAGTTTGAATCTACAGAGAGCTGTGCAGTTGCAGCTTTCTGATCATGTGTGTAAATCCATGTAATGCATGTTGATGACAGGAATGCATTTCAGTGTTTTAGATTAATATTAAATGTATTAATTGCTATGAGTCCAGGTGTGTGTGATGTAAGAAATGAATGTCCAGTAAATGTAACTTGTCAGTAGTTTGGTATATTTTGGTGTGTGGGTTAGAAGTATACTGTCAGAAATGGTGTAAATAATTGTTGAGTTAGTCACAGCTGAGCGTGACATTTCTGAAAGGCGGTGCATATGAACAGCAAGTGGATTTACATTTTTGACAATCTTATTGAGCTTCTAATCCACTGACGTCCATTTGGGTTAAACAAGACACAAGAAAAGCATGTAGGAGTTTCACCCATGGTTAGTGATCAGAGTGATAAAACTATCGCTGTAGTTTATCGTCTACAGGTGAGTAATGTCCTCGCTGTACAGATCCCCTGGAGGAAGCAGACTGTGGCTGCGGTTAGCCTCCAGTCATGAGTCTTACATGAGCGTGTCCTTTGGACAGCATGGTGCAAGAGTCCTGTGATCAAAAGTCACATGAGACTGTCAAACATTCACCTTCAGTTTCCCTTCTCCTGTTACTTCAAATTTTCTCTTTCTCTTTCTCACCCTGAACTAATTGTCTTTCTTTCTCTCTGTCAGTCCGTCTCTCTCTCCCTCACCCTGCTGTCTCCCCTCTGTCTTTTCCATCTTCATCACTCTCACCCCTTCTCTTTCATTTCCATCCTCCCTCTCTGATCTTTGACAGTGATTTGACATAGATTCGTTCTGCTGGATCATGGATGTTCTCTCTGAAGTTCCTCTGTGAAAGTACCCAGCAGCGTGATAAGGAAGCTATGATGTGAGAGTTTCACAGAAAACTTGTTAATGGAGACGCAGTTTGTCCAGGGACTCTGTTTTATCAAGATCAGAATAGAACACTATTTTTAGCAGCGCTGGTTTCTCACCTGACTAATACAACCACATTCTTTTCTTGTTGAGCACTCAGCCGCTCTGCCAAGCAGTCAGTCAGATTTGTGCCTGAACATATTTTATTATAATGTTTCTTCCATAACATGTAAAAAACATTTTTTGAAATTCTCTTTACCATGTCCCAGAGCCCAAAGTGACATCTTCATATTGCTTATTTTGTCCTACCAACGCCCAATCAGTAGGATCAGAGCAGAATCTGATGTGACTGCAGCTGTTTATTCCTACTAAATTCTGTCTTTGCACTGAAGTCTATGAATAGAGACAAACATTTCAAAGCTGGAACCTTCTTTCTCTTGACAACATGACAAAAATTGACTGATTTTCTGTCAGTATATTAATCCATATTAAACCATTTACAGATTACAACTTTACAAACTCATAATAAAACAAATGCTACAGTGAGCGGTGACGTCTTCCACTGGAGTTTACAGCACATCTGTGGGAGTCCAGCTCGTTGCCGTGATGTTTTCTCCTGCACTGTTAGCGTGTGCGTGTCCATTGAGAGAGAATGTCGACAGGCAGCTGATTGGACATTAGCTAATGAATTGGATTGGCCTTTTTGCATCTCAGCATCCCTGTGCCAAGATAAAGACACTGATAGTAAAGCTAATTCGTGTCGAGCTAACCCTTGCTCCAAATGGTGGCCTTGTCTGCACTTTGTGCTCATCTTGAGTGTGTCTCTGCGTTCAGTTAAGCAGCTGTTGTGGTTACTTGTTTTGTTATTTTCAGCTGACAACGTATATAATTCCTCTCTGTTAAATCAAAGTGAAAGGTAACTTGACTTCCAGTTTTGGTTTGAAATTGTTTGCTACTGAACCAGAAGGGCTTCATCAGCAAGACAGTACTTATGCATACGTCCTGCCTGAGAGTCTTCACAGATGACTTTGTAATTTAGGGATGTTTCCTGTCATCACTTGGATGTTTTTAACTCCTGACAAACCACAACCGCAGTTCTCTTGGAATAAGATGTGGGTTCCTAGCATAAAGAGTCTATCTTGTCAACACAGAAGCTGTGGTTGTGGTTAACACAAGCGTTGTTCATGGCGGTCGGAAAGGGTTGTTTTCTGTTGCGTGACAAACGACAACATGCGCGGACACTTTCATATTATCCACAATTGTAAATATATTGGTGACTTTCTTTCTGTCACCATCTTTGGCTCTTGGCACAGGAAGATGACACTGCTGTTCTTTTTCTTCTATAAAGCTTTGTTTCGCAGTTGTTTTTGAAATTAGGAAACATGGCAGGAAACAAGTGATTGAGATGTCTGGGAGCAGGTTGGGAGATTCCTTGCTCTAAAATGTGGAATTTCATTTTTGTCCCCTGAGCAGAGCAAAACGAGAGCGAGTTTTAAAGAAATCATCCAAAACATTCTTGTTTTAATCTACGTTGGTGACTGTTTGTGTGAGTTAATACTGGGATGTGTCGGTGATTGGTTTCCTGTACTTGTATGCTCATGTGTAGCAGCTGTGTTTACTCTCTCAGTACAACACTGAGGTTGCATTACCATCTATTGTCAGGCAGGAAAGGCTGAAGGGCTGCGTGTGTTTGTAACCCAGTCTCATTAAATTCAGAGCCACAAGAATCACTGACTGACTTTTGCATCTCTTTGTGTTTATATTTCTGCATGAAGCCTCATTTTTATTGTACTTTTATAACTAAGGCTGCAACATAAGATACTTGATTAATCTTCCTATTATTTTGTCTAGTAAATATTAGTTTTGTTTTATAAATGTAAGAACAATTATATTATACATTTCTTCAGCCCAAAGTGGCATCTTAAAATGTCTTGTTTTGCTTTTGTTAACCCCAAAAAGCCAGACAAGCATTATATAATGTGTACTGGCTGCAACCTCATCAAAACAAATAATGACTGATGTGCATCAGATATGTCAAACATATGTTAAACAAATGTTTGGTATATGTGATGTGATGTGCTTGTCCGTCCATTCTCTCTCCCAGCTCTTTCATGGTGAGCAGCTAAACAAAGTGAGCAAATAAATGTCTCACTCTGGCGTTCGTCAAAGCATTTTAACTCCATTATCAGAGCCACGTAGATAACAGCAGACAGGAGGTGTGGTCAAATTCTCAGAAGACCACTTAAAGATTAATATCTGAGCAGTGAGCGAGGAGCTGAAAGTGTTTGTAACCTGCTGTGTAAAACACTGCACAGGACTCTTAGTGTTTCCTAGATAATTCTTTATAATAAACCAAATGGAACCTCAGTATTTTTCCTTATATAAGCAGTGTATCCACTCTGTGCATTTTTGTAAAATTAATGTGGAAATTCATGAAATGCAGTCGCTCAATAATTAATTATCACCATGTAAAACTAATGCCATCTAACTAGGGTTAAACGGGGTGACATGAGGAGGAAAAGGAGGAGAGACAGTGAAGGGAAGCGTAAATGACACTGAGTGGTGTTTGGACATGGAAAGGGGGTAGAGATGAGGGGTATTTTAATTTAAAGCACCGAAGAGGGGTAAAAAAAGAGTAGAAAAAGATCTCGTCTTTGACTGAGTAAAGAGAGGGGAAGAGACGTGGCGACACAATAATGAGGAAGTGATGACAAAGGTATCGAGCAGGAAGAGGAGGAGGGAGGGACGGAGGAAAGTCTGCTGAAAGCAAGAGCGATGGAGCACTTCTCCTCCAAGATGGATGTGAACTGGAGAAGAGGGAGCAAAAAGAAAATCGTGCAAGATTTTCTAGCAAATGTTTGAAATTAAATAAAATTAACTTGGGAATGAGGTGCGTCTTCACCAGCTAGGGAGCAAAATGATGTGCAGTCCCATCATGTCATGTTGCTTAATATATTCAGCAGCAGATATGGGGAAGTCGAGCTAGACCGAGCTGAAACATCAGCAACAAGTTTAATGATTAATTATTGCTCATTGACTTCCAGCTTCTCAGCTTTTAAGATTTTCTGCTTTTCTTTCTTTGATGTGGTAGTGAAATGAATGTCTTTTAGGTTTTTTAGTACTGGTCTAACAAAAGAAGAAGAAGTTGAAGATGTCATCTTGTAGTGTTGGGCCAAAAGTCCAAAATGTGGGAGAGAAAATGAAGAAACAATATGTCACCATGTCCTGTTTAATATGAAACCAGCTCAGTTGGATGAACCCAAGACGTTTGGTTAAATCAGTGTCAGGGTAGTTTCTCTTCTAAAGGACGCTATCTGTGTGTTTCTCTCGGTCCAGCCTTTGTTATTTGCATTTTCCTATCTTAGCTTCCTCAGTGTAGCTAGCCAGCTAACTCTGTTTCAAGCTCCTGTGGCTGAACACAGCTCAGTTACATGTGGTGCAGAGACGAAGTTTGAATATTTGTTTTGTTGTGTCTCATTTAACTTCTGCAGCCTGGACATTATTGAGTAATGCCTGTCTAATGTATGTGCTGTATATAGTAATTATACAGAAGAACTGATGATGGGAACAGAGAGAAGGATTAAAATTTAAAATAAGACTGAGATTAACAATTATTCCAGTAAGCCTTAGTGAAAGAGAAGGAGAGTTATAGAAGTACAAGATGTTCTCCCTGCATCATTAACATTACATCTGCACTTTCATTATTTCATTCAGTGTGAAGCCTGACGCTGGCTGTGTGTGTTTGTATTCAAGCGTGTGTGTGTATACAGACGCAGCTGGTGTCTGCTGTAGTGGGTAATACTGACTAATGATCCATGTCTTCCCTACTGGGCAGAAACGAGGGAGACAACAGTTTAGAATAAGTCGTGACTCGTGTTTTCTAAAAAGGCTGAAAACTGCTGTTTTATTGCAGCCGTCTGATGATCCTCTCTGTACAGGCTTAAAGGGACATTTCCCCCAAACAGTGATGCACCTTGAACTCTTGGTTCAAGAGAAATAGGGACAGAAATTGCTTAGTTTGTTTAGAGAATATGTTTTTTTGAGACAGATAGTGCTGTGGCGATATCAGTCACGATGGGGAAGATAATGATTAGGGGGATTATTTCATTGTCTGTTAATCTGTAGTGAATTATTGTCTAGATTACACTGGTTAGTGTATACTAGTCAGTAGACCAAGATGACGTCCTCACATGTTTTGTCCACAACCCAAAAATATCCAGTTTGCTGTCAGGAAGGAGGAAAGAAACCAGAAAAAAATGCACATTTTAGAATCACAAATCTTTTTACTTTTCTTTTTTTTTCTTAAATTATTACTCCAATGATTACCAGTTGACAACTGATCCATTATCGATTGCAGCTTCAGTAGGGATATAGGATTTTGTTGGGTTCTATACCAAACAAGCCTGCTTTATGTTCATATGTTGTGACACATTTGACCTTTTATCACCTGTTTTTAAACAACAGAAGAAGATGATGTTACTTAGAGTCCCTAATAACAACGACACATGTGGACTGTGGGTTCAGACAGGTTGCAGTGGCCACTGTCGCTGGGTGTTGCTGGGAACGAGCTGAGGAGCTCAGTGAACCTGCCCTGGATAAGCACAGGGTTAATACCAGGTTGAAAGTTAAGACAAACACATACTTATCCCATCAGGAATGGGATATGCTGTGGTTTGCTTGTTTACCTGAGGTTATGCTGAACACTTGAGTGTTCTCATATCGCACACATTGTGTCGATGTGGCGGTTTCATTTATGACAGCCAGGTTGATAACTGTTATCATGATAAAATGCCAGCATCACAGCCGTGTAATTAGCTGTAATTTACCCTGCTGTTACAGCTCTGAAAATGATAAGAATCAACTCGCTAAAATATCAGTTTCACACATGGAACTCAGTCTAACAAATTGCGTGTCATTTCAAATTCGTTTGAACTTAATTTTTGGACAAAGCGACAGTCAGTATAAGCATCGTGTGAAGCATATTCACAACTCACTGTTATCTGTGGAAGATTTTGCAATAGGGACACTTTTTTGCACCCAGGAAGTGACTTATCTAAATTTTAAAGAGAGCAACTGCAAACTGCCACATAAACCGCTCAGAGGAAGCACTTTCTTCAGATAAAGTAGCCCCATCACGAACAAAAGATCTTCGGCTTTTTGAATAAAATGTAGGTTGCAGTTTACAGTCGTTGAGCTGTTTGTGTGTGAGTAAAGTGACAGCTTCTTTTGATGCAAGCTGACAACAAAAACCCTGGCCTATTTTTCCCTCAATCTCCCCTGCACACACACACACACACACACACACACACACACACACACACGCTTAAAGCAGAAGAGCACCAGAGAAAAACAGCTTTCAATATTTCGACATTATAATTGTGACTCCAGACTCACACACACCGTTACACAACCAGCATGTGCTCCAACCACTGGACTGGTAGAATTAACTCATGACCGCTGATATGGATCTCTGCAAAGTAAAGTAATCACCTCTGTAGACTCACTTCATGTCTTTAGCAAGGACAGAAACTCCCAGTTTCCCCAGTAGAGCTGCTTTGTGTCCTTTTTTCAATGTTAAAGGGACAGCTCACCCAAAAATCTGAATATTTCTCCACTTACCTGTAGTTCTATTTATCCACCCGGACTGTTTTGTGTGAGTTTCAGAGTTTTTGGAGATATCAACTGCAGAAATGTTGGTCTGTGGCACAAACTGAACAGCAGTGTCTTTTTCCAGAAATCATAACCTGGTTTTACTCTAGATCATCCTCGGACCTTTTTGAAAGCAGTTTCATGCAGGAGCTAAACTATTTGTTTTGTTGCCTTTTATCGTGTTTATCTTCTGCTGATGTTGCAAAAGGTTTTAAGTATGTACATGTAATTATAAACACACAGACCGTCTCATATGTTGTTGTATTTGGCGTTAGTCAGCAGTCAGGCATGAAGACTCACTCGGTGTACGGACAGCGCTGTCTTTGGCAGCGCTTCAGATGTTCACGGGCTGTTTGATGATGTTTTGTTTGTTATGGAGACGATGTTCACATCTTGCAGATCCCTCAGTTACACAGCCTTGGAAAGCAGAGCAGAACAATGTGAAGTCTGGACTGATGTTGTTTTATTTCTTTGTTCTGAACAGTGAGGGTTGTTATTCTGAGCTAAAGTTACAGACACTTTCAGTCAGGTTGAGCAACACCAGATATTTTTGCCTTAATGTTTAGTGCATGGAAATATTTTCTTAAGATTCTGACTTGATGAGCACATTTTGTACATTGATTTATGTTTTGTTTATGAGGTTTCATGCACTCTTAATCTCTCATTCTTTAATCTTTGATTCTTTCTTTTTAATTTTGCATAGCAGGAATCTGAAGTGTTTCTGGACAATTCAAAACCTTTAATTGGAATAGAGCTTAAACAAAAATATCAAACACTTCAGTGGCTTAAATGTACATTTTTCCCACTTTTCTTTGTAATTTATGCTCGTGTTTGAAGAGTCTTTGGACTTTTTAATCGTTTAATTGTGCAGATAACGAACAAATTAATCAATAAAGAAAATAAACGTTAGATGGTGCCCTAATTTTGGGAAATGGTTGCAATTTAAAAAGCAGGACTCTTGTATGCTAACATCATGATATGATGTGATCAGGTGTACTTGAGGCTGAGCTACAGTTTTACATGCTCAGTGAAAAATCCCTCTGTGGATAAAATTCAATGAGAAAGAAAAAGTGAGACTCAGGTGTGGAAGCAGGTTTCTATATTAAGTCTCACACTCAGACCATATGCTGTCCGCCTCTTTACGCTCTGTGTTAATTCTCTCCACACGGTTTCTTCCTCTGAATGGCCAGTTTGACTCACAGCTCATTCAACAAGACAAAATCTCATTGGCTGCCAGCTCGGGGGGGGGGCAGGGTCTTCAGGTCGCAGTGTTCGGATGTGACACACAGTCATTCAACATGTAGATAATCCCTGGGGTATGGATGTATCACCCTCATTGGTTAATCCCAGTCAGGCGGGTGGTGAAACTGTGCTGTGACTGGTTAATCTGAGGCACAGCAGTGGGCGGGATTTAAGGAGGCGTTAAATCAATGTGTGGTCAAGCGTGTGTAGGGTTGCCATGGCAATAAGTGCCATCTGGTGCTGTATAGTGTTTTGGACTAATGGCTGACCATAAATGAGGACTTTTCAATGATATAGATATTAGTATTCTATTTTTTAGGACACACTGACCTATATAGCTTTTCACGTGTGGTGTGTTTGTTAATGGCGTGTGTTTCTTAGTGCACATTCTTGTGTGTGTTTAAGATTATCCCTGTATGTTTAGGTTACCAGCCACTGACAATCTGCTAAAGCTAAAGCTAGCCTCCTCCCACTCACTGCCTCACGTCAGCAAACACACCTAGCCATCGGCCAAGGTCACTAAAATGACCCACTCAGCGAATGTGCCACATATCCTAAATAATACTAGTTCATCTGTGTTTATGATTTTTATGTCAGTAAAACTCTTTCAGGATTGATCAGGCAGCAGTCTGTGACGTCAGGGACCTTCTGAAGCCTGGACGTTAGGTTTAAAACTTGTTCACTGTGCTTTTTCTGCGCACTCAACCAAAAACATTTAAATTTGTGTAATGTGTGAAGCCTAGATGTAATTCAAGTTGGGTAAAGCAGATAGCTGAGGGATCAGTCGGGGAAAACACGCCCCCCAAAATGTACAATACTTCACTTTAAATGATCTTACCAGTGTGTGTTTAAAGTCATCTATCAGGGTTGTTATAGTGAACTAAAACTAAACTAAAACTAGGTAAAGTCAAGTTGATTTCTACGGCACGTTGAGCAAAGTGCTGTACAAAGTAGTCATATCTTATTGTGGTAAGATTAGTCATAAATAGTGCTTGAAATAATATAAAGTAGTCTGAAGTAGAGGAGAGTAATTTGGTTTCTATATTTTAGGGTCCTAAGAATAAATATCACACCACTTAGTTTAAATATGTGTCTACATCACACTGATGTAACTGCGATGGGAGCCTCGTACTTGTTACAATATTCAGCCCGTGAGTCACAGTGTGATAATTGCTCATCAGGAAGGTGCAGGTCTGGTGTGAAGACGGCGTGAAGCTTCTTTTCCTGTCGTTAATTTAAGTCTAGCAGTCTGCTCCGGTCTGTCTGTGTAGCTGAATTGGCTTAGTGTGGTCTCTAAGCCTGCCAACCCCCATACACCGTCTGTCTGACAGGGTTGTATCGACCTGTCACTGCTCAGTTCACAGGTCAGGAAGTTAAAATCTATTATCTTAACACTTTCTGAACATGAATAACAAATTCATCTGTACTAAATTAGTGTCCAAGGTGAGCTATTCATTCTCCAAATACTCACACAGCTTATAATCATCTCTTTTCCTGCTAGAAGCTGGTTTACTCGCCCACTCCTGTTATTGTTGTTGCCAATGGGTGTATTGTGTTTGTGAGGGTGCTGTTGTCTGGTTGAAGTAGCTTATTGTAATGCCTGCTGTACACAAGCCCCGCAGCCCCACACTGGGTGGATTTACTCTGTGTTTTTCATGAGGCCTCTGCTCGCTGGACCGACCTGCAGTACCCGCCCTCACTCCCCTGATCTCCTGCAGCTCTTGCATCTATTTCATCAGATTTTTAACAGACGATTTAGCAAGAATCTTATTACCACGCAGCGTAAACTTCAAAATCAGCCGTTTCTTTGGAGAGCTCTGTAGCTACAGCAGCTTAGATAAAGAGGGATCTGGGGTCTATTATTCACAGTAGGTTTAACATAATAATCGCAAATCTATTCGCAAATGTCAGAAATCTGTTTTCTAAATGTTAATAAGTAGTGCTGTGTTGACGGAACGAAAAAGACAAAACTAAACTTTAAGGGTAGTGCAGCCCCCGGACAAGGCAGCGGCTGCAAGCGTGTCTTTTTTAATTAACGATTGCATAATTACCTCTGCAAGACAAACGTTAAGCAGGCCACTGCTGGATTTAAAACATTAATAACACAGCAGAGCACAGCCCCTTATTTTATTATGCTTTCAAGTTAATTCATTAAATAATGCTGTCAACTTTTTAAAATAACAAGGCTGCAGATTGTGTTCTTTCAATTTCCAGTTGTGTCTCATGTTGTGATGAAGAATCCCAGTTAATGGTTTTGCACACAACAAACTGGAGCAATAGACTGAAAATAGTGCCATCTTTTCTGTTTGTTTAATCAATAATCAAATTTAATCGAAAAGATAAGATGCTGATCAGGGCTGCAGTCTTCTGAGAAAGGTCGAATGTGACAAAACAGCATTATAACGAAGTACTGTAGTGCTGAATAGATGCCCTGGCCCAGAAATCTTGTTTTTCATATGTAAGAGGAAGAAACATGTTTATAGTCCAGCCAGAGAGAAGAGAATTCCCTCACTTACAGCAGGATTTAACCAACACTTCCTTTAAAGCTGCAGACCTTTTTGATATTGGACCAACTGGCTGGTCTAACAGTAAGCACTGTTGAAGACAAAGTTAGACAGAGAGTCGCTCATTAGTTGAGAGTTCAGTTCTGGTTCAGGTTTGATCTCTGTTTATCCACCAGCCACACAAATAAGCTCTGGTACCGATGCAGAGAGAGAAACCGAGAGACGGGGATAAAAGAGAGCACGCAGGAGAGAAAGTGGGACACCACAGAGGCTAAATTAACAGAAGCAAAGAGAAATCTGACTTTGTTTGGTCTGTTTTCAAAGCGGTTACTTATTAAATTTTAAAAGATACAGATCGACATCTGAGCAGCCCTCAGTTAGTGTCCTCACACGGATTTAATGATCTGCTGAGACAAGGCGACAAACTTGTTACCTCACACACGGATGACCTAGTTTAGTTAAAATCAGTGTATTGTTGTTGGGCGGTGTGACAGAAGTGAGGTGGATTAACATACTTTATATTGTATTTTAATAGACATTTTGTATATTTCTGTGTTGGCTTAGAGGAAAATGGGGACACGAGGACATAACAGAGCTGACTGAATTTCCTCTTCTTCTTTTTCTGGGGTGAACTGTCCCTTTAATTTAAACTTAATGTGCATGCCTTTAGTGGAGACGTGTGTTTTGCTGTGTTCTCTGAAAAGTAATGTGTCTGTCGGAAATGAGGATGAATCAAAAATAATCTTGTGATGGAAGTGTGTGAAGTGTGTGAAGTGTGTGAAGTGTAAGCATCTAGTTTACTTCAGCTCCTGCAGTGAGGTGAGGTTCCTTCAGGACACAGAATATTAATCTGTCTTTACACACCTGCCTACCTGCCTGGCTGTGTGACCTCACCTCAGCTTAGTTGACTTCATTTATTCCTTTCCCCTCCTCGACACATCACAACCTTAAATCCCACAACACCATATTAACAAAGAGGTCGGTCACCACTTCACCACCTTTCAAGAGGTGGGACTTGATCTTTAGCTCCTGCTATATTCTTCTCTTTTTCTAATATCGAAGCCAAGTTTGACATTCACACTGTGAAATCCTGTGTGAATTTGAGCAACATATACGCTAGATTATTTAGTCAATATTTGAAAGAAAATGTGCAGGACGGAAAGTGAAAAGAGTAACAAAGTGACTTGTCTTTTTGATTTGAACCTTTCAGCTCATCAGCCTCTTTTTCCCTCTTTTCTTGTTTTTACCTGACAGGTGAGAGGCTGACTGAGCGAGGGAGCGAGTAACAGAGAAGGAACTAAAGAGAGAGAGAGAGGCCATGGAGCAGCAGAGACAGAGAACTCTCTCCACATCTGGAGAATCGCTGTACATTGTGCTGGGAGTCGACAAGAGTGCCACCACAGAGGACATCAAGAAATGTTACAGGTATCTGTTAATACACACAACATTAGACATTTACCCATTATTGGATTTATCTATTGTTAAATCCGTTCTGGAGCTCGTCACCAAAAAAGAGTCAACAAATTCTTTCCTCCAGTAGAAGTTCAGATACTTGTATAAAAAAAGATTCTGGTAAAAGTAGAAGTACTGATCCAGCTTGTTTCCTCCAGTAAAGTAATAGATTACAGGCTCTGACATGTACTCAGAGTCTCAGAGTAAAAAGTCTCCCTCTGAAGGACGTTTGTGGTCAAAGCTAACTGAAGCTCACGTCATATTAATAGAATTCAAAGACTATTAAAGTTAAAGGTAGAATCAGTAGGATTTGTCCCAGCTGTTCCTGAACGCACCACAAAGACAGTTGATTGTTGAGTCTCATTCCCAGGACGTCAAATAGACACATGTTGGGTTGGTAAAGCGTCCCGAGCAGCAACAAAGAGAGAGAATGAGGAAACTCTCTGCAGAC
>OMLP01033754.1:0-15028 GCA_900302685.1 Spondyliosoma cantharus
TCACTGTGTCACTGTGATACTGAAGGAAACCTAAAATCATGATGTTTCTAAGGCAAGTTCTGCACGTTGGGAGCGTCTTTTTTTTAGGATTCCCGAGCAGATTTATAAACTCATCCTCTCCTCCTGATGATATAAAGTCCTCCTCTCCTCCTGATGATATAAAGTCATTCTCTCCTCCTGATGATATAAAGTCATCCTCTCCTCCTCCTGATGATATAAAGTCATCCTCTCCTCCTGATGATATAAAGTCATCCTCTCCTCCTCCTGATGATATAAAGTCCTCCTCTCCTCCTGATGATATAAAGTCCTCCTCTCCTCCTGATGATATAAAGTCATCCTCTCCTCCTCCTGATGATATAAAGTCCTCCTCTCCTCCTGATGATATAAAGTCCTCCTCTCCTCCTGATGATATAAAGTCCTCCTCTCCTCCTGATGATATAAAGTCCTCCTCTCCTCCTGATGATATAAAGTCCTCCCCCTAAAGTCACCTACCAAACGAGCTGTTTCTGTTTCTACGTCAGGAATGTGACGGTGAGACTGATGATCTGTAGACATTTAAAATTATTTCTTTAATTGAATTTAACGACCTGGAGATCCCACGGAAATGTTTTTGTCATAATTTTTCACACTTCTGTCTGGAGCTTTATAAATCTGTGTTTTCAGATCTGTGTCACTTTGAACTTGTGAACCATCTGAGGTGTGACGAAGCTTCAGAAAGATTTCGGAGCAGTGGAAGCAGAGAAGACTCAACAAGATGCTTCAGAAATAACAAAACAGCCATCTCCGCTGACAGCCACGTCTCCATGGAGACAGACAGACAGACAGTCTGTCAGACAGACAGACAGACAGACAGACAGACAGACAGTCAGACAGGAGGGGGGAGGAGACAGTACCTTCTCCAGCTGGGGTCAGGAGGCGGGGACAGGTAGGCGGAGTTATACGGCGAGCTGTCCACCTGAGGAGACGACTGGTTAAGGAAACAACACGAACTGCAGACGATCTTTGGCACTTTGTTTCGATTACTTTCATTATGAGTCAAACTTCCCATTTTTCTACTTTTACACACATTTTCACTTTCCTCACTGAATTCTAGTGAAAAATGGGAGAACTTCTCTGTTCGTCCGTCAGATGACGAGAGAATGAAACCACCTGACCGACAGTTTGTTTTTTTCACAGTTTCACACTTTCACACATTCTACTCAGCAGACTGGGTGTTTGATGCACAAGGATGATTTCAGGCTTTCACTTCCTTTATATGTTGACTTTGAGTAGATGTATCAAGATTACTGATAAGTCTTTAAGTCACGCTCGCAGAGCCTCCTGAACTTAAAACCTGTCAACATGCAGGTCTTTTTAAATCTCGTGACAGGGTTCTTGATTATGTTTCCACTTTTTGGCGATAGAGCTAGATTTAAAAATGTAATTTCTAATTCAAGTCTTCATTTGAATGATGTGATGTGAGACAAATATATTTCTGAAGGCTTTCTGCCACTCTGAGTGAATATTTGTACCAAAACAGTCTTGGTGTGATTTATGAGCACTTGAAGGCACCTTATAAACTCAAATCTATACTCGCATGGCCGTGACGTTTGCTCAGTCCAACAAAATCAACACCTGACACCCAACACTTCCAGGTGGGACACATTTCGTATCCTCGTCTGTGGATCTCTGCACAGCGCTCCACAACTTGTAGTGTTGCAAACAGTAGGGATGCAAACAACACTTTGTGTAATGAGTGCGAGGAGGGAAGAGCCACCAACCAACCACGTTCTTTATCGTGCAACAACAACGGGACAGTTTCTATTTTTTCCTGATTTAAATTTGGATCGTGTGGAGTCACGACGCAGGAGGACAGATCAGCATCATGAACTACAACTGCAAATGGCCTTCCAGCAAGATTTTACACAGCAGTCCAATTCATGCCAAGACCACAAATATCTGATAATTAGGCAGGACCCATCTCAAAATGTCAGCTGACCCAACAAAATTAAATTACTTCCTGTCAGCACAAACCAGCTGACAGGAAGTAAACCTGGACCAAGAAGCTTCCAGCTGCATCTTCACAGCCGCAGCACTGTGATCATGTATCCATTACATTTCATTTATTCTTCCTAAAGTGCAGATTAACTCCCTGAAACCTCGAGGATACTGTTAGAGGAAAACTTTTGCACAGGTGTGCAGGAGACGACAGAGGACAAAACCAGGACAAACTCCTGCTCATCTGACCTGCAATCAGGAGTTTTAATAACAACGTTTTGGTACAAAGACTTTCACCAGGTTATCGTCTAAAGGTTGATATTAAAGCTGCAGGTTTACAGGTCTTCAGAAAGTTTCAGAAAACTGACTGAAAAACAACTTCATCGTCAAATCAACAAAAACAACAACTTTTAATTTCACTTCCCTAAACGTTTGAACACTCTTCCACTCTAACTGTGCTGCTGCCTCCTCACGATCATTTTGAAACAGGAAATAAGTCAAGTCAAGATTGATGTTGAGGACCTTTAGATTAAAAGCGAGCTGTGTCGCTGCCGTGACCTCAAAGCTGATGACTGACGAGATGACAAGAAGCACGTGAGGTCAAATAATATTTCTGTGTGAAGTTTCCCTGCAGCGAACTGTTTATCGGCATCACACACTAACAGCTTTGTGCTTCAACGCTCCAGTTATTCGAGGCCGAAATCTATTTCCAATCAAAGTTTATTGATCTTGAATAAAGAATCCGTTTATAGCTACTCAATAGTTTTCTTCTTCTCTACAAACTCAAACCAACAGTGAACGCATTGTGAGCACAGCCTGATATATCTTCTTCCTGAGCGAGCGCCAATAAAAACACATCAATGAGCCACACTGTTGTTCAATCATCTCACACACACACACGCACGCACGCACGCACGCACACGCGCGCGCACGCTGCCACAAATAGTCACTGGAGTATAAATGTGGATTAATCCGCCGCTGGAAATAGTCCCAGACAAACGCTCTGAACTAAACTACAGTGAGCAGCTGTTTGAGGACAGAACTGAACCGTTTTAAAGATGAAACTGTTCTTTTGTGAGGATGTTTTAACAGACTTTCATCCTCAGTAGGAACCAATGAGCCACTGACAGGAAGTCAGACGGTTCAGAGAGACGGACTATCGTGTCGTTTGGGTCTTTTTGTGAGAATTCTTGGCACAAACAAAAACATAAGTTAAACTTTAGTCTCATCCTTTAACAGCCTGTGGATTTGACCTGGACAGTAAGCTGAAGGATACTTGTCGGTTGCGGTACGGTCGGACCGGCGAGATGAAGCGCCGGTCCCTCTGGACTCGCTCCACCAGACCGTGGTGCCGAGTAGACCGGTTGGACTCGAGAGTGGATGGAAAGGAGCCCTAAAAGAGAGAAGAGAGGAACACAGACAGCAGAAGGTTCATTGTGTGCATTTATTAAACATATCCAATGTCTCAAATCCATCACAGGAACCAGCAACACACACAAAGAGAAACTAAATCAATAACTTGTCTTTTCAAGAAATACGTTTCCAGGATATTTTCAAAGACCTCCGGCTGGTTACATAACGAGCTTTTTACTGCGGCTGACCTTTATTCAAATTTTCACAATAATGACGTGGTTTGTTTAAGATGTTTTCACGAACTGGTAAACTATTTGAATTCTTGGGTCTTCAGAGAAGCAATGAAACAGAACTGCTGCTTGTGAGGTTTACGTCTCGTCCCTGAGAGCAGATCTCGTTTCAGCCGCGAGCTGCTGAAGCCAACATCACGCCCATCTTTCATTTTGAGTGTTTCAGCCTTTTCATCTGCCGGAGAACTGTTTTTACTTACGGTCCCTTAATCGTTGGGCAGAAACAGTCCGTGGATCAGGACCTCCAATTTCTACTTGTTCTTGTTTTTACAGAAGTGACTAAACTGAAGCTGCAACATTTAACTGATTGGTTGTCAATTGTTAAATGATTCGCCGACTATTAAAATAATCGATTCATCGGTTTGAGTAACTTTCTCTGATTCCAGTTTCTTACACATGTGAATGTTTCTGGTTTCTTCACTCGTCTACGACAGTAAACTGAATGTCTGTGGACACAGCGAGTCAGATTAACTGAAGATGAATATCATCATTAGTTGTTATCGCCTGTAACTTCCCAAATTCATCAGAAACTGCCAGTGAAGCCGAGCAGCCACAAGCATCACGCTACCTGAAGCCAAATTAATCTAGTTGAGGTCTGAGCTCAGAGACGGAGGAGGAGGAGGAGGAAGGCTACAAATCAGGGGTGAGATTCAGCCGAGGAGCGGAAGGGAAACACGATGATATTGATGAGAAGCTTCCATTACAGAATGAGCTCGACTCTGCAGAGCTGATGGGAAACACTGATGACTCAGCGGCGAGGAGCTGAAGGCTGCAGGTTGTGGTGACGCAGCACAACGTGTCCTGAAAACATTACCGGAGCTCCACACGTTCAAATCCTCTCGCTGCAGCTGCTTCTGTCCTCAGAGAGCATCTTTATTTATTTTCACTTGTATTGTTCTTCTTCTATAAGTGGAGGGAGTGTCGTAGGAACAGCAGCAGTTAATAACAGAATTAGATTTAGAAGTATGAGAACAGCTTTTAAAGACCTTTACAAGATATTTAACCTGACTGATCACCTTTCTCTTATCAACCATCGCAGGTAGGTACAAAGGTAACCAACAGGTTCGTCTACGCATGCAAATAATAAAAAAGACAGATTTTGGTTCAGTGGTAGGTTTAAAGAACATCAGAAACGTAGGAGCCAAATATATATAAAAAGCAGTGAAGTCAATACTATGAGCAGAAACAAGTCATAGCAGCCGTTGTAGTGGTGGGTTAAAAGCAATGTGTATTCAATTAAAGGAACAATTCAAAAGTAAATCCAGTCATCATCTCCTCCCCACATGCTGATGGAAAGTCAGGTGACCTGACTTTCCATCAGCAGGTGGGGAGGAGATGATGACTGGATTTACATTATTCATGAACTTTAAATCATACTTCCTTTGATTAAAAAGAAATGCAGAATGAGAGATTATGGCAGCGACATCAGAAGTGAGCGCACGGCGGTCGTCACTCACCTGGAAGTCCTGAGGGTTCCTGCCGATCTGGTTGACGTTGGGCAGCGAGCCGCTGTAGTACGGACCCTGACTCCTCGCCAGACGGAGCTTCTGGGCCTGAAGCTGAAAGGGACAAAGAGAAGAAGAAGAAACATGAACCATCAATCAGCTCGTGACCAGCATGAAGAACACAATCTGAGGTGTACACAATATTGTTCACTACAAATCCCTGACCACCGTGATTTACATGGCTCCTCTCCAGAGAGCACGATTACGTGACGTGTCCCCTCAGAGTTGCCGTAGGGCGACAGTTGTTGTGTGTTGTGATATGTGGAAGTATGTTGCTGCTCTAACGTTACACCTCCATGTCCTGTTTATTATCTTCTTATTAAACCAGCTCAGTGAGGAGAACCCGAGACGCCGTTTCTCTCAGCCATGATGTTTTTATACACAGTTTTCTTAGCTTAGCTTTCTTGTCTAGTCGGCCATCGTTGTTTGATTTGAGGCTGAAGAAAGCTGAGTTACGGACATGTGGCGCGGAGACGAGGGCGTTTTTAAACCTGGCACAGGGATGTAAGTCGGTGGTAACGGGAAATAGTTTCCTCTGCAGGGTGACACAGCTGGAGATTCATGTCAGATCAACAGCTAATGAGCCAACACGATACTGCTGCCGTACGACAACACTGAGGGGACACGCTGCCACTGCTCATCATGATGTTTCACTGTAGACGTCGCCCGACTCTACTGGACATGTTCCAGTCTCAGTATTTGTGCACCGGAGGCTTCAAGATCCCACTTCATGCTTGTGTTGCTGAATACTGGACCACGACTGGCTTCCAAGCTAGTTGTGATGTCATAAATCAAGCTCATAGGCATCCTTCCACACAGTGAAGATCAAATATTCAACTGGAGGAACAAGAAGAGACGCACCGGTACGACCGGAGAGGGACATCAAACAAACAAGATGTGTAGGTCAGCACATCTCTGCAGCTCCACAGAACTTTATTTGGGTTTATCGTGCAGCCCGTCCTCACACTCAGACATTGCACTCTATGCTGGTATCAGTCAGAGCTCGGCCCACCGACTCCAGCCGGTGCCGAACGCCGCCGCAGACCGACATGAACACATCACTTCCTACCATGTTAGCCGACTCTCACCGGCGGCCCGTTTAATTCCCTATTGATCTTAACATTTTAGTGACCACTTTTAAAGCGTTAAATGGCCGAGCTCCAAATTACATAAAAGGATTTATTGATTTTCCACGTGGCCGGGCGTTCTGCTCTGCTGGTTGGATCCCAGACTGTGAAACACTCAGACGATCACAGATGACATCATCAGCATCGTTTCAATCCCTTCTTAAAAACCTCGATGAATATTTAACACTTTTATCTTCCAGCTCTTAACACGTAACAACTTCTTCTTTCCCCTTCTGCTGATTTTCATCTCATCTCCTTCATTTCTTTCTCAAATAAAGTTTATTATCATTTGTTTTTTAACACAAACACACACTGCGATTAGCTGACAACATATTTTATCACTCTGATAAACTCGGCCCGGCTGTATCGACGGGTCGCTCAACACTTCCTGTCTTGGTTTTACTTTACATCAGAACCCGATGGTCTCTGAACACTGCGTCCACTCGAGTTGTTCTGACCTCACTGTTTGGCCTGCCTCGTCCTTGACAGGGGAAAAAAAAAATCCCAGCATGCACCTCTGTCACCTCTGGCATAGCTGCATGTAAAATGATTCTTTGGCAATCATTCACTTTCTCTCAGTCTCAGCTGTTCAGATCAGCAGCTTCAGTTCAGAAGTCACCAACATCTTAACAGCTGACAGAGGCTGACACACTTCAGTCGACCCCAGAAAAACTCTGTACGTAGCGAATGAGACACAGCGAACACAGAAACAAGTCAAACAGTCGATCGTGTTGTCCTTTAGGTCATGAAGACAAAGAGATGTTTGTTTACTTTGTTTCTCTGCTCATTAACGTTTCTCCACCAAAACTACCGACTGCTCCTTTAATGCGCCGCTTCAGTTTTTGACTTTGACATCGTAAATTCAGTAAAATGTCTATCTATCAGCTAAGGATCAGTAAAAAGTGTTAAGATGGAAAAATTATGTGTTGCTCCTAAAATTGCCAGTCGGGAGCAACAATGCTACGAGTGTAAAAAAGTTAGTCTGGAGTCCTGAACGACTAAAACAAGAGAGAAAAGGTTGAGGTGTGCAAACCTATAAATATAAGTATATATTTAAAACACACACACACACAGACACACAGACACACAGACACACACACACACACACACACACACACACACAAACCCCACAGCTCCCAGTGCAGCTGAACTGATGGTAAGTTACTCTAAAATTAAACATTCTCGCCATGCAAACACACACACACACACACACACACACACACACACACAAGTTGTCTAGTTGTCTGCTAGAAACGTGTGTGTGTGTGTGTGTGTGTGTGTGTGTGTGTGTGTGCGTGTGTGTGTTGTGAGTACTGTGGGTAAGTGTGTACTCAAATGCTCGTCTGTGGCTTTTGTGTGCATGCGCTGTCAATTGATTTCCCTGGCTGATCAATAGCATTTAAGCCCCTTAACTACCTTCCATACCATCTGTTATACCAGACAGCGTACAGGTGTGTGTGTGTCTATGCATGTGTGTGTGTGTTTGTATGTATCTCCGTTAAGATATCTTTGCCATCTTTCCTCACAAACGAAATGTATAAATCAGCATACACAGGGGGGACAGAAGGCTGGAGGAAAAATCGAAAGAGAAATCTTACAAGGAGAGCGATTCACAAACAGATGATAACTCTACATCTCTTTAATGATCGAGAGATGTGCCCGCCAGGCCAAAGTTATCCTCCGCGTTGAAAGAGCAACTACAGCCTTGTCTCTAGGTAGAGGGAGCCAATTAGCAATGTGCGGTAGCATTTACATTTTTTGGGCTATCTATCATGCTAATCGGCCGGTCGATTTATCAGCCGGGTTGTGATTAATGCAAGGTTAGGGCAGCGGGTGTCCTGTGGCTGAAGGTAGATGGAAAACAACAATAACAAGCCAAAAAGAGGGATTCTTCTCCCTATGCTCAGTAGGAGAGGACGAGTGTGGGAGGAAGCTGAAATCTATCCCATATTACTTAGCCTCCCCTCTCTTTCTAATCAATCCAAATTTGCATGCCGAGAGAAAAAGAAGAGGCACAACAGAGAGCGGAGAAAGTAGCGAAGGGGAGATGCTGTTGTCTTTAGTTTTATGAAGTTTTTTTCTTTTTTTTTGGTAGGGTGAATGGTGGGAAAGCAATATCCTGCAGGCCTTTTAATCATGTGATGACGGGCCCAGGACCTGTCTCAGTATGTGTGTGTGTGTCTGAACTGTGGTCCCATTGATCAAAGCCAGTGCTGGTGTGATGGGATAGAGGGACAGGGCTGGCCGTGGACACAGCAGCTCTCCGGCTCCCTGCCGTCCTTCCCAACACCGCTCAGGCCGGCGCGGAGCCATTTGTCAAAGTTTTATCTGATTCCAGAGGTATTGGATCTATCAGTCATCGCGTATGAGAGAGGAGATTGACCTCCTCTATGGGCATTTTTCTAAATTAGACCCAGCTGATATTGGAGTGACACAGCCTGCCATTATAGGTGACAAAAGCAGTGTAAAGCAGCCTCATTAACACCGAGTGTAACGCTGTAATTTGATTGTAAGAGGGGGTTTGGGAGAGGTGGGGGCAGGTTGGATTTTGAGTTGTGTTAGAGGTGTCCCTGGAGTCTAAGTGGTTTCTCCCCTCTCCCTAGGTTTTAGATTGCCTTCCAGACTGACAAAGCACCTGCCAGACATTCATCAACGATCCCATCCATCTGTCCATCAGGTCGGCGGTCCGCTCGGTCATCAACAGGTAATGCCTGGCGGCCGGGTTGGCTACCTGATAATGAAAGATAGGAAAACATCACACACTCTGTCACCCAGTGTTAAGGCCCATATGTATCCCACTTAAGACAAAACATGCATCTCATGCATTGCTCTCCGTGCGTCCGAGCCTTTTTCTTTCTCACTTCTCCTTCCCCACTTTTCCTTGTTTTACATGATTCTTAATCATTTATCATTTCAGGGGAGTAAAGTCAGAGATCAATGTTGTTTTGTAATTTTCTAATCTCATTTCAGGAAAAATAAAAGATTTTTTCCGTTTGTGAGTTTTTTCGCTAATGCTGCGGTGGTTGGACTAACAAGCATGTTTGAGCACGTTCCAGCTAAATTGCCCTGACTATATGTTTAGTTTTCTGGCAGACAGCAATGGTTAATTGCCGCTTAATTAGCTGTTTTACCCAGAATGCTTTGACCCACTTGGGACAGGTCTCTCATTAGAGGCAAAGCATCTGAACTCATCGTGGATTCTAAAAACATACTGCGCCAAAAACACAATTATCAGCATTTAGACACATACGTTTTAGAAAAGGTGTTGTTTGCTTTTTTTGTTTTTTTATTGCAACTTCACAGCTAATACTCCACGGACTCACTAGCAGTGACAATTGGCTTTCAACTTTCAGAGTTTACTTTCTGCTTCACAGATCAACAAAAAAAAAAAAAAAAAAGTATTTTTTGAGTAATTTGAGTTATTCTTGCACACAGCCATATTTCATTTTAACCAGGTAAATGTGGCATTGAAAAGATGTTTGATGTAATATTCCTGACAGTCGCTCATTAGAAAATGCCAATAAATGTGACAATGAAAGAGCTCAGAGCAAGCTAAAGCATGGCTGTTTATCCCTGAATTCAGAAGTCTTTGAGTTCATGTCATGTTGGGTGTGTTATTGCTGATGTTATTGGTGATGCTCTGAGGCCCCAAAGGGCCCCCTCTGGTAACAGTTCAAGCCCAGTGAGCAACCCTTGCTCTGGCTCAGCACCCTCCTGGCTACATCAATATGCCCCCAAGTTTCTACAACAAGCACAAACACACAAGCACACCATTACACTTCAATAAGACCTGCAACCACCGACATTAAAGATTGAGCTTTGCTGGCATGAAGACAAGCTGTTTCCTCTGTAAACTTTCTTCCTGCGTTATCAGTCACACTTCAAACTGGCAAGTCAGACACCCTGGATGCGAAGACTTACAGTCAAAGCTTTTAATTCTGCTCGGTTCGATGCCCATCCCTCTCCCTCCCTGTCTGCCTGTGAATCTGTTTCCACTGACTAAGAGCAAAAAGGCAGAGACATGCGGCTTCCACCATACAGATATTGGCAGAGTGTCATCGGAATGAATGAACCGCTCTTGCATCGCAACTGCCAACTTGTCAGCCGTGAGCTGGGATGCATGACTGACACCCCCTGATTGGTCGATTTAATATAGAGAGAGACGAGGGGAAGTAGACTGGTGCCTGCCTTCCCTGAGCTTTGCTAAAGCGGGAGACAGAGGGAGAGGTGTAAGTCCATTTGTCGAAGACGTGAAGCGCTAACTCTCTAGGTATGGGCCTATATGCCTTGTTAGAGAGAGGGAGATTTTTTTTCATGCAGGGGAGAAGCATGGGAGTTAGCATGCAGTTTGTTATTGCTTCACCCAGGATGTTTCTTACAAATCGACTCAGACAGCCATCAGAGAGTATGGCAGAGCAAGACATTTCAAAAAGTGGTGTCAAATCAAAATACAAGACAAAGTTCTGAGCAAAGCTGGCGGTCGGATCGACTTACAAGATAAGATCAAACTATCAGCCTTATCAATGTAACTCTGCTGATTGGGCAAAATGATGCATGCCATATGATAATTGTATGATTAATGTAAAGGTGTTGGGCACAGAAACTCAAATAGTGGCCTTATTGTCTGACACACCATATCACCCAAGAGCTTCAATTGGGATATGGACATTTGACCTTTTTTGTGACTGCTACTACTACTGGTGGTTATGGAAACCCTATTGAGAGTCTTCCCTCTATGATATACTTTTGTATTTTTGCTGTATTATTGCTAATGTTCTTTGTTATTGGATGTGTTATGGACAACAAATGTAGTGTCTCCCCTCTATGATATAGTCTCTTGTGTGTGTGTGTGTGTGTGTGTGTGCGTGAGTGTGTATGTGTTTATTAGAGCATCGATATTTGTTTTGGTTGGGAAGACATTTTCAGTGTCATCTCACACTTGGACATCATCTACATATTCAGGCAGAATGTGATATATCATATGTACGTGTATGTATAAATGCAAATATGTTTAAACCTTTGTATTTGAACTGGCCAGATAATATGTCCACGTGTCTGCTCAGGTTACTTTTCATGTGACTGACCTCTGTGTACATAAGAGCTGACGCGATTTGTCACTTTAGTCTGATGAAGAGCAGTGCTGCTCAATTTGTCACTTCTTATGTGCTTTAAAGAGCCCTGGAGTGTGAGGTGTCTTGTTATTTCAGGTTTTGCTCACTTTTATGGTTATGTGTGTGTGTTGGATGTGTGTGTACACTACTATTTACGAAGTCTAACTGTCATTGGCCAGTATGTATTGTAATGTAATTTGAGACTAATTAAATTCCTGGTATGGCAACTTGATAAGGTGTCAGGTGTGATTGACTATAAACAGACTTCAAATTACACATACATTTACTGAGAAAGTAAAAAAAAAATAATTTATATGTTGCTGTCAAAGCTTTGCTGGAGCTTCGAAACATCAATCCTGCATTCCTGTCTTCACACCTTGTAAGCCGATGAGGTGTGAATGTTCCTTCTCTTTTCCCAAATCACCAAACACTATCGCCAGTGATTAGAATTGATAATTTAATGAAATCGTTGATTCAGCAATCAGTCTCATTTATCAGCGGCATAGCTCAATCATCCTGGATTTGTTCTGCAGAAAACTACTGTTTGTGCTGCAGCATAAGTCATTCTGCAGCTTCCTTTTGGCTGTGTGGGACTCTGGTTTACTCTGTTTGAGAAACTGCTGTGCAGCTGGATGGTGACAGGCCGAAGCAGAACGCACTCTGTTTCAGCATGTAATTTCATGTTACTGGGAATCTAACATTATTGTTTTTCCCCCCCGCGCTCCAATTTAGAGACAAATCAATATTCAGCTTTGTTTATCAAAGTGACAGCTCCTGGATATTGCATTTTGCATTTTTATGTTTTCTTTTATAAGCGGGTATTAAAACATAATATATCTGAAGTCTTGGTTTTATGGGCTGACAAAGGGTGGGGAGGCGCTGTTAATGGTGTAAAACAGTTGAGAAATGGCAGCTGCTCCTGTTCATACACTCATAGTTACAAATATCCATCACATACATCAGCATCAGTGTTTGCCTAATGAAGATGCTCTCTCTCAGCGAGTATCATTGATAATAGACAAAAACTGCAGCAAAATTCTAGTAGGAGTGTGTGCGTGTGAGTGCGCACACATGGTCTGTGTGTGTGTGTGTGTGTGTGTGTGTGTGTGTGTGTGTGTGTGTGTGTTTGTTTGGGTGCTCACGGCTACTCATACATACAGGGTAAGTCTCCTTTTGATGCTCAAGTCCCAAATCATGCATTATTTGCAAACCAACCATAAAGAAATGACAATGGCAACCCTATGCATACAAATCAGGACCCATTATATGCCTCAGTCTGTCAGTTAGCGTTCCGTATGTGAGGGGAGACTTGGCCGAGGGGAGTCGTACCCGAGATCCTGATAAATGCTTTGGCTGATTCCCCTTGTGAGTGATGGAGCACTAACCCTGTTTAGCTTCTTTAATATACTTGTATTAGCATGAATAAATAACGAGTGTGTCCGGATGCTACAAATATTTGATTGTGCCACTGTAATAGGCTGGCGTCTTCCGTCACATGATGCCACTGTGACTCTCTTGGTGTCGCAGCTGAGGCAGACTGACATCGATCTTTATCGCCTGCACCCTAAATCAATTACAAACCCTCAGAGAGAGTGCCAGAGAGGGGCGAGCGGGTGATGATGGCTGTTGGGGGGGGGTTGGTTGGTTGGTTGGTTGGTGCCATTCCAGCTGTGCCAAGCTGTCTTGTCTTTTGTAAGCCCCGTCTTTTTACAACCAATAAATGCGTGTTCCACAAGCACGAGGTGGGGAGAACAACACATGTCTCTGGCTCACAAAACTTAGCTTTACCTTGCTGATGATCTGACATTTCCCTTTGTAACATAGATAAATGGCATGGTAGCCGATGTGTACATATAGTAATCTACACATGGAGGGAATGAATGAAAAAGTATTGAGACACCACCCTAGTAACCACTTTATTTTCTCCATACTGTCTGTTTTTGCTATTCGCCCTCTGTGTGAACACTTTAATGCCTGCCCTTTCCTGAAAAGCCCAGTCTGCTCTGATTGGTCAGTTCCCACAGGCCTGATCAGACACCACCCATAGTGTTTCTGCATCAGCTCTGTCTGTGTTATTGCAACCACAGCTGAGCAGGGAGCACAGACAAGGGCAGCAACTGTATACAACCTCACAGAGGTCCAGTCATGGTCGACTCGTTTAAAGGCAGGGTCTCTGAATACAGGCTGTGTGCACTTCTCAGTGTATTGATACTTTCACGGTATTTATGTCCCTTCTATACCTGCTTCATAATCATAAAAGACAAAAAAATCTTTCTTTCTACAATATGGGAGTTTGAAGTGCAGGCTTACTAGCAGCTTTTTTTGGCAAATATTCTACAAGTGTCATTCAGATCAATTACAGTATGTGAATTCTCAAATGATAGCAATCTATGTAATCTTTGTCTTGACTCCAGTAGGTCATTGTTCAGCTTCTATCTTTGCACAGCAAGCTGACGGAAGTGCTGCATTGTGTTTGGAAATTTTGAAGTCACCAATTAAACAAAAAATTAAAAACATTTGACTGTCGTGCTAGAAGCTCAATGGTGATTACACTCCATCACACCCATTACTAGTCGGCCTTTTTGTAGTGCCTCAGTCTTTTTCAGGACACACCTTCCTCGTTCTTCCCCGATTCTGTTTTCTGGTCCTGGCAATTGATAGAAAGCCCCACTGAAACAAGAGCCCAAGCACTGGATTGAGCCAAGTCTGTCTGAAAACCATAATGTTACAGTTGTTATTATCATGGTCACAAACCATCCAGTTCATCCAATTTGTATCCACTGACTGGGCATTTGCTAAAAGAATACTTGGTAGAGGAGGCCGGTTTGCATATTTCTTCATCCTGATCAGGACCCCAGTCTACGACTCGTTCCTTTGTTGTTTCAGTTTTTCAAGCGCAGCAGCAGGTAATCCAAGCCATGACATTCCTTATCGTTTGTTGATTGTGAAGAGAAATTGTTGACGACCAACAACTTGATGTGCAGAACAAAACAACTAAAAAGTAAAGTGATACACTGTAATGCAAAGACGAGGAGATCTCGAGACACAAAACACCTAGCTGCTGTGGGCTAACAGCATTTCTAAGGGGCCGTTTACATGGCTGCGCTGTGACAGTAAGACGATATAGTTAACTATCGAATTGGCCTATCGTACATATGGCGTCGGTGTTTTACGGGGGTGAAGACGCAAGAGTTGAGATGCGACCTCCAGAGCGGGACAAAACAGATGCGCCGTGCTGCGGGGGGTGTTTCGCCACCATATAGACACTTAACTGCGAAGTCTCTGGCTGCGATCAGCTCCCCACCCCCCACCCCCTATATATTTGGACTTGCGCAGTAGCCGAGAGACCAAACATAAACAACAATGGCGGCGGATCGACGTGTGCTGTGTTTGCTTCAGCAGCTATTCGCGTTGTTTTGTCTCTTAAAACAGAACCTGAACAGAACAGAAGCTGTAGAAGTTGCCATTTTCGCTGCTACTGTGAAGAATGATGTGATGTTAGTCTTTTCCGGCTTTCTGGTGGCCTGGGGAGGATGTTGTGGAGGAAGTCGTTATACGGTCGGTGTCGCGCTGTAAAGTTCCACTGCCCACTACTGACCGGGCGTGAGAACTACATCGTTTTAACTCACGCAGATGGAGGCAAGACCTGCAGTGTAGACGATTTG
>OMLP01033756.1:0-13988 GCA_900302685.1 Spondyliosoma cantharus
CCCTTCAAAGCCCCCTAACGGCCCCCGGCCCCTGCTGGAGCTATGGCTGGTACCTCGAGCCCCGTCTCCGTGTTTTCAGACAGAGGCAGCGTCGTCACTCTGACGCTCGCAGACTAATTAAAGGGATGATTTGTGAAATGCCATCTTTTTATGCAATTAATCACAGACACAAAGCCATAAAATGACAAAAACCCGTCATCTAAAAATATTTTTGTTGGTTTGCTGTGTACATAACAGATTAAGGTGCATTAAAGAGGCGACGGGATGATCTATTTTAAAACATGGCGACCGAAAAGGTTAGCAAACCTCTCAATATTTTTAAAGCCTGTCAATCCGTGTGGTGTGTCAGCGTCACGGCGACAATACAAACGACTCGCTGTCGCTATTAGTGACAACAACTTGCTCTGTGTTCGTACATCACTTCGCTTCCTTTAAACAGAAGCCAAACATACGTGTCTAAATGAATGACTGTGCAGTTCTCAAACAAATGCTTCCCTTCCTCCATGTTCTCCTCCTCATCTCAACATGTTTTAATTAGTGGTGAAAAATGAGTTCATTTGGAAGATAAATAACGTGAGCTGTGCATGTCTGTTTTTGGTTGGCAGGGCTAAAGATGGGTGTTTTTCAGCCCCGTTCGCACAGAGAGGGGAGAGACACAATTTGCATAGCCACTTAAACGGGAATGCTAAAGGTTTCATAATCCTTTAAAATAATGTAGAATTATAGGCTGCAAATAAAATGGTAGTGTTCGAAGAAGGGATTAATTGAAAACATTCTCAAAATATTGCCATATGGGCATTGTAATCATGTCCAATGCCGACTTGATTAAAATGTTCGTTAATGGCAGTATGCAGTGACAAAGAAGTACAACAGTTATCGCTCTGCTAACTTGTTTTTTTTTTTTTATTAAATAAAAGCACTTCCTCTTAGTTTTGGGAGTTTTACTTGAGAAATAAAAGATTTTTTTAAGAGTCCGGTTTATATTGAAATATTTCATGACTGCAACATCCACTATGGTCAAAGCGCAGTGCAGTGTTTGAGCTTTTAAGACTTTCAAGTCTTCCACCTTGAGGAAATGCCCCTGGCTTCCTTTTTCTCTTTTTTGCCAGGGAGCATCTTCTTCATCAACCAGCACAAGTATTCTGCATTTTTGTTTTGAAAGTTTTTTCTTATTTCATCTTTATCCTCAGAAAACAACTTCACCACATGCAGAAGAAAATATCATCAATAAATATTTATTCAGCGGTTGTGGTGAGCAATGGGTGTGAACTCAGGTGTAATTTGGTTTCAGTCTATCAAGATTAATTTTGTCAGGAACATGATGAATGCAATGCGGGCCGACGCTCCGATGCATCAGTGTCATTCCAGATGAGATTTTTCACGGGAGTTGAGAGTTTCTAAGATTAACTGCAGTATTAGTCAATGTTTTTGGGATAAGGCTTCACACTAATTTAGTGAAGAGCAACAACCTGCAGAGGAGGCTCCATTAGCAATGACAATGAACTACAGCTCTAGTGGGAAAATCTGATTAACGCCGCTTGCTGGAAATGTGAAGTCGTTCCGCTGGTTGGGCGATAATTCCACATTTGCAGGAATACCAGCTCATAAAAAGTGCCTTTGTCCGTGCCAAAGTCTCTCTTTACTCGAGTATTGTCGTATTTCACGAGTCCCCAGAAGGCGACGCCAGGGTGAGTTTTGACACTGGATTTACAGATATGTCAGGAGAACAAGGTATAACAACATATCTGAAAAACCATATCAGAAGAGAGAGAGAAATATGTTAGAGCTGATCTGTGGAGTAGTGTAAGGTGCCACATTCCAGACAAAACCAATAGGAAATGTGGAATGTAAAGCGTGTTAAAAAAAAAAAAAAAAACATGGTAAGCCAAGTGTATTCTCATCAGGATACTAAACACTTCCAGCACGAGCAAATCTCCCCTGCCCTGTTTTAACTTTATTCACAGTGTAGGATTGACCTTTCGCTACAAAATATCTCTTCATTATTCTCCTTTTCTGCAGGAAGTTTCTCTATTGAGATCAGATGTTCGGAATATATAACGCTGACATGCTGCTGTCAGCATTGATTTCCATTTCTCACAGAAATATGGTGTTGAGATCCTCTCCAGGCAGATAAGTATCTTTACACATGACTGCCAGATTTGATTGCCTTCTGTAAAGGGGCTGTGTTGGAGTCACTCTCAATGCATGCCACACTACATTGTATTCTCCTTCTGTTATCCCATACTATGCCCCTTGCAGAGCCCTCATCTAAATAAGAATATTTCTTCCATGCTTGGCTGTGCTCAGAAGGATTGGTGTGCAGCAGGGCTCAGTTGTTGGATGTACGAGGGGGGTTATCCACTGCCTGCCTACTGTAACGGAACATGTGACCTTACCAAAGTGGAGATGTCGGCTTGTATTGCTGTAAGAGCTGTTTTCTATGTACTGTGCACCCGGGGTGTCTGTTTTATCTTTAGATATAAGGTATGAGAACCAAACTGTGGATCAACCTTTTATACAAAACTGCAAAACTGTTAGTAGGATGAGAGGTTTACTTTTTATCTGTTTAGTTTTTTTAATTGTCTGCTCGGTCTATTTGATTTGTGTCTCTGAACGTGAACTCAGGTGAAATCATAACCCCCTGATGTTCTGAGGTAAATATTTATCAACCACAAAGAAAAGGATAAACATTTCAATGTTTCTTCTTTCAGATGTCAAATGTGTACAAGTCATAAATGATCAGTGCTAGAATGTAACATTTACAAATGCACTGTTCTTACATACATAATATATCTAAGACTCCTGCATTAAAATGTCTAAAAATGACTAGACTTATGTAATATAGTTTGTTGAGTTGTGCACTTCCAATATCCGAATTGTTTCCAGCATCGTTCAAACCTACAGAAATCCTGTCTCTATAACTTTAGAATTTGAGGAAATAAGCCACAAACAAGACTAAAAATAACGTTAATAAAACTTGATGACCTCGTCTGTGAACAATTGTGCTTGAGTCACGTCGTGTCATTGTCATCAGCAGTGGTGGTTGCTTAATGGTATGTTCGGTGCTAGAGAAGCAAACGTTCACCTAAGTGTAACCCATGCAAGTTTGACCATGGTATCATTTGTGATTTTTGCTATACTCACGCCAGTTTGTATTTGTGCCTAAACTGTCAGATTATTATGACTATACATTAGACACTAGCTAGCAAGCAAAGCCACGTACTGAGGGTGTGAATGTCTATGTCTTTGATTTCAGGTCAACTCTCACTGCACTCAGCACTCACCAGAGACTCCAGTTCTCTTTTTTTCCAGTCTCTGCTGCAGTCAGGTTGATAAATGGGAGTGAACATGAATCTATTGTTTATTCCCAAAAGTGATAAAGTCAGAAATGAAATAATGCAAAAAGCTAACTTCAGCAAAATGAGTACACAGGAAAAATAAGTTAGCAAGTAAACAATGCTCATTAAAATGAATTAAGTCGCACTGAAATACTACTTTCTAGGTGATTGTGTCAATAAGGGTAATGAGATATTTTTGACTAGAAATTAGACAAATATACTCAGATATATACGTTTGATATTTTAAAAACACTTTGATAATACTGACATTCACTCAGCATTTCAATGGATTAAGTGCATTGTAAGTACAAGTGCAGTGCCGCACTGCTACTTTTACTTAACCAAAGGATCTGAATACTTCCTCCTTGAAGGCTAAATTAAATGTTCTCTGCATGATGAACTGTTGTGAGGGTTTACTGATGACAGAAATGTTTCCATCAGAGGAAATGATTGAAACAAACAAGACAATAGTTTTGAGGCAGACGTTCCTTATGACAGACTGCTATTTGGCCTTTGAAAGTAATTAGATCTCACGATTATACATCTTGAATCCAATTTATATTACGTATCTCATAACAATGTAATCTTTCTTATGAAAAACAGCACGTGCGGTTCAGAATACAAACTCTCAATAGCAATTATTTGCATGTCCGATAGACGTTAATGAGCATGCAGTTAGCCATTAGACAGAGATCTTGTTGTTGCATTGAGCAACATCATGAAACACTGCCTGCTTTGCATGTTTGGGTCAATACTGACTGACTGCCCCATCTAAATACTCTGCATTAACATCTCTCTGTTTTGCTCCTCAATGCATATTTCTGATGCTGGAATTACTAAATCTAAAGGGGACAAAAGATGAATGAATGATATGATTTACAGATGAATTAGATACTTTACAAGATGTTTGTGACATTAGAATTTGTTAAAAAGTTTAAATGTAATACATGATGTTATTTCATATAAAGTTATTGAAGAAATAGACTATCAATCTAAGGGGGGGTGTGAATAAAGTGATTCAGAGATTTTGATATGTGTTCAATTCTGAGAGCATAACATGTATTTCATAGTGTGCGAGCAGTGAAGAGTGTGGTACTGTATGTCGTGATGAGGGGCACTAGGTTTGATGGTTGCTGCTTCACACAGTGCAATAATAAATTTGGGGCTATGGGGGTCTGACATTGTCTGCGCTCAGTATAATTAAGCGGTGCATTAGAAAGAGGGCTGGAATAAAACATGAGTATGTAAATGCAGCCTGGAGCTGATGTTCTAGTGATTATTACAATGCAGATAAAGCATTTCTCACAACTGCCTGTGTCTACTGAAGCCTCCAAAAACATCTGGACCTTTTAATTGAAAAATGGCATGGTGTTTCGCTGTGCTGCTTTGTGCTAAGTGAAGTCAACAATTAAGACGAAAATGTAATTGATAAGAATTGCATTGCTTCATTATTTGGTGTTCTAGTCAAGAAAATTGATTTATCAATTATTTACAGGTCACAGAGCAGAGGCCAAGCATTGCAGTTCTTGTTGCATCATCATCTCAAAACATACAGCGCAGAGCTGAGAGCATCTCTGGAGCTCCTCCATATGAAATCAATCATAACATGCATAATATGTTCAAAACTAATTACTTTTTTTCTGCCTGTATCGGTATACATGTTGAACTGGAATGCATTGTTGTTTTTTTACTCGTGTAGCTTTTTAATTATAGCCTGTGTTGAATGTGAAATGATGAGCAGAACGAAGCAACAAAAATAAACACACCGAGATGTGCAATATAAAAAGCAAGCACTGTTGACGGTATTTAAATGTGTAATACGTGCTTACGTGGGCGATATTTCTTCAGTCCAATTGAAATCATTGTGATTAGAGATTCGGACGCTAAATAAAGTGATCCAATAAGATGTGTGATTACATGCACCAAAGCATTTAATCAGAATAGAACTCTGTATTTGAATTCCACCTGTCACTAAAGGCAATTTGTTTTCAACCTAATCAAGAGTCTGTAAAAGAAACATTTTTGTGGAATAAGGTTGCTGACTTTCCTCTCATTAATTATCACCGCAGTGTGGATGTTGAAATTGAATGACAAAAAGCGGGTTTTAACAGGTGTGCTACTTAAAAGTGTTGCTTATGATTTCAGGCGGTACGAATGATAAATGATGCAAACCTAAGTGATGAATGGAAAATGAAAAAATATTAAAAACTCCTCAAGACCTGAAGACATTTTTTCCATTGAGTAACTTTAAAGTTGAAAAAATAATCTTAGTCCACGATGTCTGACAGGATCACATATATTCCGTATCAACCCTTCACTGAAGCTAAATGATGTTTACACTGAGTGAAATATAATAAAACTCAGGACGTTGTGTGTTTTATGGCTGCACACTCCCATCAAATAAAAACATTCAGAGCTGGTGCATCATCTTTAAAGATTTACAGCCTGACATATTCAGTGTCTTTGGATCTCCAATAGAATCTTAAATAAAGGTTTGGGGGTCAGTGAAGTTTACAGGGTTTTAACTGGGCTTTGGTAGTGAAAGACTGAGATTATGTAATCAGATTACATACATTTGTAATCAGATTTCTGTTACATGTCATGGATTATTTGATCACATTTATTATTGCATCTGTTCAATATGGCTTTTTCAAATTACAACACTTTCTGATATTAACTCATTAAAAGTAAGTTAAGTATATTTAACATTAGATACTCTAAGACTTTTACTATTCTTATGGGGGAATTTCACTTTCACCACTGTACATTTTTTACAACACTGCTAACATGTGATATTTACACTGTATACACTGCGGACGTCATGATTGCATAGAATGTCTTGCAAATCACTGATGGAATGCAAAATCAAAAACAATCGAGAAGCAATTATGTGCACTTCATTCGGATTATCACACCTATTATCGCTCCCCTCTTGGTGCAGAGAAGTCTGCATCTGATGTGAGTGAAGGCAGTGAGTCCAGTCTTTTTGATGCTCAGCGAACATTCCTTCATCCTCCCTGTCTGAAGTCTCTAGATTAGTGGGCCTGGGGCAGAGGCTGTTCATCTGCCAATATGGCACCAGCCTGAGTGATGGGCATGTGGCGATGTCACTAATGATCAGACCATAATGATTCGCTGACAGGGGAGGAGAGCAATAGATTGTCACTGGGGGTTGAGTTAAAGAGGGGCCCTAATGATCTGCCTGCAAACACTGCCGGAGCACCTCCTATATCACTCCATCTCTTTACTATACCACTCATCAGGTTCCTCTCCAATGGAGGGAGCCACTGTGTTGTGTCTCAATGCCATCTCGCGACGCACTGTAAACATCTGTCACCTCCGTATCTATATTTCATGCTATTACCTTTTAGGCCTTGGGCTGCGTGCTGTAAGCCTCGGGGTACTTGATTTCCGCCAGCGTGAGCTTTCAGTGGAGGAAGGATCAAGTCGTAATCATGGTGCTGCATGGCGGTGTTTTAGCAGCGGGTGTCCTATATACCAACATCCCAAGTGGTTCCAATTCTGTAGCACTCAGCGAAATGAAGAATACCTTATGACCTCTATTTTTATCAGATGCTCCGTTACCCCGGTCTCCCTCATGTGTATCTGTTGTAGTTCTTAACCTGCCATGAGAATAAATCTGACAGGCTGAATTTATGCAATGTATATACCAAAGTTGACAAAGAGGAAACATTAAAGCCTCACCTTTTTTTTCAGCATATCATATGAATTTGGAGCAGGTGACTCCACTGGTTGACTCAGAATGCAGTGCTGTCTTGATTAATAACTCATTAATGTGCTTTTCAGTCACTTGCAGGAACTGAAAAATATAAAAAGAAAGTTTTCTGATCATCTGAGTAAAAAAATCTTAACGATATGTACCGGCGGCCAATATACACCAACTTCTTGCAGTCAAACCTTGTGACAAAGATATGAGGCAGAATATTTTACAGTTTAACAATAAACTTTTTAACTTAAAATGTTGAATTATCATAAATGTAATAATAATGATTATAATAATCAACTGTAGATGCTAAAAATGGTTACACAAAAACATTAAGCACAGCACAGCTGTGGATGTTGACAAACCTCGCTGTGATACCTTGGGGCAGTGAAACTCCTGCACAATGGGTGTGTCTTGATTGAAGTATACAGGAAATACTCATAGCAAAAGAAGATGTTATAAATTGAAAAAAAGAGGATCCATCACCCAAAATATTTGACTTATGTGACTGTTTGTTTTTATTTCCACTCATCTTAAAAAAAATGTTTCATGTTTATGTTATATGTAAAATAACTTGCACATGCGTTGGTCTATCTCACTGTCATCAACATCTCTTATGAGCAAAATGAGTTATCATTGCTTGTAACCCCTTCTTGTGTGCTACTATGAAAATCATCCTCAGTGTCAAATTAATCTGGAAATCATGATAACATTGGGTAGAAATGTCCAGAATGCAGAGTTTCTTTGTTAACACTTAAAGTGAAACGCTCGCCAAAAAGCAACTTAGGCTTTATTTGTGAATGTATAGGAGTCAAACTTTTGGGTAAATGCATAATTACGATGAAAGAGTCACTTTTATGATTTACCGTAGTTTCGTTTTCGGGCAAGCTCATTTTGAATGGGGGTGCAGGAGCACTTTTACGCTAGCATCCAAATCGCTATTTTTAAAACACAAAGAAGGCTCGACACAGCATGAAACTTTGCACGTAGTATCACCAGGGTCTCTACACATGAACACGAGCATTGAGAATATTGTTTGTGTACACAGAGTTTACTAAAAAGAAGGTTTTTGAACAACTCACGTTAGCAGGTGTGTCTTCGGCGCGTCGCCGTCATGGCAGACAAAAAGTGTCGATTCGCGAGTGCGAGGTACTGGAAGGAGGTCCACCATTACTCTCCTTCCTGTTAAGGTCATGTTGGCCTTTCCTCAATGCAGAGTGAGGGTTGCATTCTGGGTCACCTTACATGTAGGTTACTCCCCAGGTGCACCTACTCAGTCATCTAGGGCTTGATTAGATGCACATGAAACCAATTACCAGCAGCTTACATCATTGCAAACACACCAACAATACAACTCCAATTAGTGTTAGTGCCGGTCTGTTTTTGGTTAAAATCTGAGTAAAGTTTTTTGAGTAAATATTTGTTTTACCTACCAAAAATATACTATTATCCTTAAAGGAAATGTGAGATGTAACCGTGTCTGTAGCTACTGAGGGCTGATGAGTGTTAAAGACAGTTTACACAGACGTAAAAATGTAGAACACAAATGTTGGACTGAGATTTTTACGGTGCTTGTTTTTTTCCAACCATCCAAGCATTTGTCAGAGGCTATAATAATAAAAGAAAACGTAAAAAAAAAATCTCATGTCAATATGATGTCAGTTCATCATTAAAAATAATTAATAGTGAATGCCTAAATCCAAAAAGCTTCAGGATGACATCATTCAATGGGGTTACCAACACACACAAGTGTAGTTATTTTCTAACACACAAATCTGTTCCCTGCACTTATCCATCACACTCCCACAGACAGCCGTGTGGATTGAAACACAAGTGCTTCACACGATCTTAACTCACTGCAACATTTTCAAACAGCAGCAGCACTCGAGAACACTTTAACCCCATCAGTGTATTTAATTATGGTTGGACTTGATTCAATGCTCATCCTCTCAATATTATTTTATCTCATTTAAGGGAAAAAATGAAAGGTGGAGGGGAAAAAAAAGCGCCAAGTACTTTCGTAATTTAAGAGAGTGTTAATGAGTTGGTGCTAACCTTTCTCAGTTATCCATCATCCAGTAATGGAGGCAAGGATCCCTTTTCCAATCTGCTTCATTAAAAACTTTCTATTAAATCTAAATATGACGCCGCGTACTGCTGAAATTAATAGAGTTTCTGAATGTCTAATTCATCCTTATGCTGCTAAAATCCTCCTTGAACATTTTAACCGCATTGATTTTATATGAATATTATTTAGGAAGACAGAGGTCCTTAAAAGCATGTCTGAACAATAAAATGCTCGACCAGAATTACTTGAGACTCAAGTTGCATCATTAGCATTAGATTTATCATAGCAGCTGCGTATTAGAGTGGACCGTTCGGAGCTACGTCACTCGATGTTTAAGCTTTATGGTTGTGGAGAAAAACAAACCAAAGTAAATTTTGAACCCCTGTTTGAGTGGACTAATGGCCTGAGGTTATTCCCCTTTAATGCTACAAATCTGTTCAAGTGCAGCGTTTATGGGGCAGATAAGGAGCTCTTTGGCATCACAGCTTATAGTATTTACCATCTTTTTATGAGTTTGAATGCAGCACTTGACCCGAGGTTCACATCTCAATCATCTCTCTCACGGATCGATTTTTGCATCAAATTAATCTGGAAATCAGGAAAACATTATGCAGAAATGTCCAGAATGCAGAGTTTCTTTGTTAACACTAAACCATAACCATCATGTATACATGGTAAATGTATATTTAATTAAACTTTCGTAACTCATTAATGCACATTAATAATATAATGACATTTTGTATTCAAAAAATGTTTATAGGTGAACAACACAGTATCTAACTATTTACAAAGTATCAATCATCAGTTGCATCTTTACAATAAACTATTTCTTTATAAATGGTTTAGAACACAAATTGCATTTTTCGCACATTAACAAGAAATATACTACAAACTATATATTTACCATTTATGAATGATGGTTATTATAAAGTTATGTTTTAATTGCAACCGTTTGTATTTACCAGCAGTGAAAAGAAACATAGCAAATAGTTCAATGTAAAAATATTTTACTGTAAAGGAAAGTCCTGCATTGAAACCTTTACTTAGATTTTTTATCAGAAAATTGTGCTGTAAGTATCAAAAAAGTTGACCTTATATCTTTAATCACTTCCTCCTGGAAATACACAACACCATGGTACTTCTGTTACAGATGGCAACCGTATATATTTCAGTGTTGCTAGTAAAGATGTGAACCCAGGCCAAGTCATGAAGACCAGAGTGTATCAACACCAAGACAAGAGCGAGACATTGAAGAAGACCGAGGCAGGGCGAGAGCAAATGAATACAAAGAATAGGCCAGTGCTGCAAGTCCCACACTCACATGCCACATTTGCAATGATATGTAGAACATGCACACCATAGTCTATCCTGACGGGGATCTGAATGACCGATCTCGAGCACTACAACACTGCCGTCATCCGAACCGTTCATACATGCAAATGTACAGAATGAACACCCCTTGGTAGTCAGAGACAGCAGAGACCTAACCGTAAAAATGCATGACGATACATAAAAAAACAAAAATAAACACACCTCGCTGGCTAAACACAACCAAGAGGGTATGAGTCCGGTTAAACCATAAAAATCTTCACAATGGCCAATGTAACATCGTCTTAATACTCTTATACTTTCAGTGTGCGACTTATCCCGCTCCACGCAGCAGATGACTAAATGTGTCCATGATCAACATATACTTTCTGGTGTCAGTTACTAAATGCCTGTTTGCAATACAAAACATTCATGAAAACAAAATCACATGAATAATATATGTAAATAAACATATAAAGTAATGATAAGAATAATACTTATGGAAATGTAATCTTTTCTCATCTTTTCTATACCAAACAAAAAAAAGGTTGTTTTTAATTTGATTGATTGCTTTCTTGGTTAATTGATTAAGTAATTTGGTCTAAGTACCTATCGCTAAGGAGACGATTTTAGAGGGAGAAAGCAGAAGGGAGAGTGGGAAAAAATCATTGTGGAAATGCATTTTGTGCATTAACATTCTTTCAATGAATATATTACAACAAAAGTCAAAGTTGATGTCACTGCTTTTCTTTTTAAAAAGGGAAAATAGTGCTGATTTAGATTAGCTGCTGCCATAAATGCATCACAATTTGACGTGATTTCCCTCTGAGAAACTTAAATCTTCCGGTCAGTCAGGTCGCAGTAATATTTCAACTGACACACCCGACAGAAAACGTGCACTCAGCAGTGTTGTTTGAATCACAAGTCAGCAACCAATATTTCTGTATGTGAGAACATAAGCGTAAAAGATATATCCCCTCCATAATCTACATTTACTCGAAAAAGCTCGCGAGCACATTATTCTTCTCGAGTTAGAGAAGTCCTGACAACAAATCCAACAATGTGGGACCTTTAAAAAAGCAATAATAATCTTTGTCGTGGATACTATTCCCTCCTTTGCCACATCATATTTCCATTTTTCCATTTCCACCTATTTCCTTCAAATGGTTGTTGGCTTGAAAAAGGCCGGGCTGTATCTTCAAACCAGATGTGTGCAGTTGCTTGTGTCAATCCAATACCCCCGAACTCCTCTTGGACGATATGGAAAAGTGCAGGAGGGCAAATGGTGAAGTCAGAGATTCCCCCCTCCCTTTCTTGTCATAAATCATGCTTGGCAGCACAGAATAAGCTACTTCTAGAGACATCGCTACTGGCACTATACCCATTGCCATTCATCACCTCCGAGGAACTACAAAAAGCTAAAAAAAAAAAAAAAAAGAAATCACCACAAGCTACCAATGTAACCTCTGGACCAACACCACCAACATTAGCAAAAGTGTATTCCTCTCCCGGAGACGAGACAATGTTTGCCACCTGTACAATCATTCCTTTTTATTGCCACTGTGGCCTTTTGGAGGATTTAACAGGGCTAATTGCTCTTCATTTACTCGCAGGGATGGATCTAATCTAATGAGGCATTTGAGATGGAAAATGTGGCTTTCTCACATGGAAAGAATTTTCAAAAAGCAAAAAGTGCGGTGTGCAGAGTTCAGGAGAGTTTTTTCTGTGTTTTTTTTTCACTTTTAGTTCATTTTAAGAACTAATACTGACAGCCTTTAAAATCAAATCCCAGTGTGTCTGTCAGTTTCAGAACAGTTGCTGCAGTTATCAGTAACCTTTTTCAAACCTAGATACTGAATTCAGAGGCATTTTATGAGCTTTTGCTCAGCTTTTTGCTCTGGTATGCACAGCGCAATACACTAGAATATACGCCAGTATGAGAGAGACGCATCACTAGAAATGATGCACCAGACTCCCACTACATGAACTAACCTTTAGCCTGCACCTTAAAATGACTGCTGTTTTTCATTTCCCTCGAAGAGATCTGACGGGCATGGCAGTAATGGCACTGATGAATGCCAGAATAAACAGACGGTGGGAGACAAGACAAAGAAGAAGATGAATGTATCTGAAAGGTAGGATTCTTGGCAGTTCTGAATTCAGGGAAAAACCTCGATTTCATTTTTGGAATTCATCTGTTTGCATGAAAACGACTCCCGGTGTATGTCCAGACAAAGATGCACTTTTACAGGCTTTATACATAAAAGTGTTGGCCATGAACCACGATAAATTTGTCAAATTGGTCATGGACAGACCAAGTCTCTCTATCTTTCTCTGTCTTTGAGCATACATTTGTTTATCATCTTTGATTTTGCTTCCAGCTTCAATATGTCAAGGCTTTGGTCACTAGAAATATGGATAATAAAGGTAAAAAGACATTTTGCATGTGGAACAAATGTTTTAAATGACATAACTGTGCTTGTAAAATTTTTCAACCCACTTGCCAATAAATGTTGGCATCTGCAAAAAACTTGGATATGTTCAACTTGTACAATTCATTTTATAAGGATATGTTGAAACTTTTCTTTACATTTCAATTTTCAGTTTTATGTTGAACCAACGCTGTGCTTATGGTCTGGTTAGGTTTAGGCACAATAGTGACATTGTTAGGGATAGGAATGGACTGTGTTTTGGCTTAAAATACCTGGTTTTGTTGACTCAAAGTTGTTTTGTGTTGTGCCATGGTTTTGTGCACTGCAAAATGTTTGATGTCTCGATGAAAATACTCACATGTGTTGCCCCAGAGAAGGATAGGACATCCATACGTCTCTTTGAAAACAAGCTGCATTGTTCTGTCAAAGACGGTAAAAAGTCCAAACTTCTCATTAAAAATATGCGGCCCAGTTGAACAGGAATTGAACAGCAGACTGTCGCTTGGCAGAATTCTTGCCTACCTGATAATCTGGATGTAATATGATTCCTATTACAGCAGTAACAAATGAAACGTGGATTGAAACAGGATTTAACGTATCCGTGATTTACAGAACTGTACAATGACAACACTTTCTTCTTTCGACTAGGTTCTGAAGTTTGTTTGAATATATTTCAATTTGGTAGGCCTCCTCAATGCTTCCCACTTTGGCCTCCATACACTGCCATCCCAGACAGTGGCAGCCCTGTGTGCTGTGGCAGACACGCAAAGTCCATGTACTTATTTGAAAGTGTTTTCCTGTAGCTCAATGCTGTAAATTACCCTCGCCATCAATCTAGTGTTGAGCTTAGCAAGCTAGATTGGACCAACGATTTATTTATTGCCTACAGTATTTATGTAAAATATTTACATGAGCGCGCATTAGTAAAAAGTATGATCTGTCAGTCGTGTATTGATGGCTAAACCTAACTTCAAGCAGGGGAGCCCATTACCAAAAGAGTGACAAGTCAAGTCAAGTCAGTTTTTATTTATATAACCCGGTATCACAAATCACAATGTGCCTCAAGGGGTTTTACAATCTGGACATGCTCTGTCCTAAGACCCTTGGTTCAGATAAGG
>OMLP01033756.1:15389-34647 GCA_900302685.1 Spondyliosoma cantharus
TTGCTCCAAGGCATAGTTCAACATTTGTGCCACCCTTATGTTTATACTTCAATACCCCTACAAAAATGTATAATATATGTGTGTGTGTGTGTATATATATATATATATATATATATATATATACATTATACGTAGTGTTGCATGTTTCAGTCCAAAGAGTCACGTGCAGCTTATTCATGAGCATTTCCTTTAGATTGTCCTTCACACGTCTTCCCAAGATAATTCACCTGTAGCTCACGGAAGCAAAAAAATCAGATTCCTCCCAGATACTTGACCTTACCGAGGACTTCCACTTTAATTTGCATTAAAAATGTGAAATATGGATGGATTTACAATGACAAATGTTCTTGGATTGGTTTCTGCAGAGCAATATGAAAATTTACAGTTTGCATTAATATTAATGCATCATTATCAGCTGTCTGATTTCATAAATAAGTACAGCAGTGTCAGGTCTGGTATAGATCACTTGGATAGGGCACACTTTGCAAAACCACACTTTGTGAATTTAATTGGTAAAATTGCAAATCAGGTAGTCAGCCGTATAACTCATTGTCACATTTAATCAATAAACTTTGTAAATCAACTCATTTAATTTATAAATGATCTTATATAGATCAGGCAACCAATTAAACAATTAGCATACATTTAGCAATTAATTAATTTAACCATTAATCAAGCCATTACAGTTCAGATTTTAAGCCAGCAGATTTGGGAGCAGACGTGCAGGCTGGCGTTGGAGCACTACATCATGCCTGGGGAGTGCAGATTGTGACACAGCTAGATTTACTGTGCTAAAAATCAATGCAATTAGGAAAGAGGCTGGAAGCTGGCCTGGGGTCCAGCATGGTCCTAAGGAAATTTTTGACACACACAAAGACACACACAAAAAACTTTTTTCTTTTTTTTTAAATTTGAGACACACGAAGGCATCATTAGCAGCAGTGATACCAGCTAGTACATCTGAAGCAGTGCTTTAAGGTTCAATGTGTTCCGTTTTTAAACATCAATATGTCATTGTCAAATTAATTGTGACACCTTGGTATAATTACCACAAACAAATGAGACAACGGTTCACATGATTGGTTGCCCCTGTCTCACACCACCTTTATTGATGTTAGCGTTTATCAAAATTAAGACCACATACCCCATAAAACCCTTTGCATATGATACCTCTACTCTGGTCCAAGGTTTACATGCAGCCATGACATTTCACTCTGTCCACTGTCTGTTAGCAAGAGGAATCTTTAACACATCTGTGGCTGAAGAAAATTAACCGCCGTGTGTTTAGTGCCTCAAAAGACACTGAGAAAGAAAAGGAAAGGAAGATTTACTGTTAAAGGCATTTCATTTATTAATTTGTATATATTGTTCAGCGACAGATGGGGTTAAAAATACGAGCAGAACTTCACCTTATTAATATTTAATATTCAAAATTAAAGCAATGATGATTATTAATTTGTCATTTCAATTATTTGTTTTGGTCGCTTAAGAGAAGTTGAAATTGAAAACTCAACATTAACATATTGTCAAGTTGACAGAGCGCACGTGTTGGCAAACAATTGCCTATTTACATATCAAGCAGACTCCGAACAACATTAGCATTTATACAGAATTGTGTAATTGGCCAATATTGACTGTTAATATACACTCTTAATATTCATTCAGTCCAATAATGACTCATTTTAGCTCTATTGTGGTCTCCATGCTGAGAGGAAATATTTGGATCTTTCACGCCTAAACACCTCACTTAGTTCACTATGCTAGTTGTTATCTTTTCCTGTCAGCAGTTTGGTCCTGGGCAGGGAGTAAAGGTTTGTACATGTTTTATCACAGATATTTAATTTAAAAAAAGACAAGATAAGATGGTGCGGCTTGAATCAAGGTTAATGACAGAGGTGAGCGTCAACCAAAACAGTAAAGTTGAGGGCCAGAAAACCAACACATTGAGAAAAACTGGCTGAGTCGTGTACTTATAATGATTCCAACAACAACGCAGAGAATTTTATAATTTTGTTTTATGTAACAGTGCATTTCATTCGTTTTTCTGTTGCCTTAGCTTCTGGGAGAGAGTCGGAAAGTGCGTAAGCAAGTCAGCAAATGAGACTGAATGAAACATGAGTTAGTTTTTCCATCAGATAGATTTCCAGGGTTATCATCAGCCTGTCCTCATCTGAAAAAACATCCATGTGGGTCGACTTTGAAAGCAGCCTATTACGAGCCATATTTACATCTCTCGTTAGGAGCCTCTAGTGGCTGTAGTAATTATCACGGCTGCAAATGAGGAAGTGAGAAGAAGCTGTGTGAAGAGCAAAAAGTCGATATTGTGAGTAGGTCGGGAACAGAAGGTCAGGTTAAGTACAGGATCTTTATTCAGGATGCCCCAGTTCATGTCCAGGGTGAAACTAAAAGTAAACAGTGAGTTCTTTAAACTTACTGAAGTAGTTAAGTAACATTGTGTACATAACATAATGTAAGCTCCTTTTGTAACGTAGGTATGTTTGTGACTGAAGTTACAGAAGTGACCTAGTTATTTTAACCCAACCATGATGTTATTTTTAACCTAACCAAGTAGTTGTCCTGCCTAAACTGATCAAACTGACTGTACAGCATCGAGTTGTTTTGGGAACGGTGATTCGTTTCATTTTTGGGAATCACTTGCTAGTTGACCCACCCAGTCATGTTGGTATGAGGATGTGTTGGTTATGATGCGACAACGATACATGACAACAACTCCCATGATCCAATGCTTGACTGCGTCATCAAGCTAAATCTTTTGTTTTCATCGGTTTGTGGGAAAGAGCACATTAGATCCACGGGAATTATTTAAAGAAAAGACAGTTTATTCAGCATAAAAAAAAAATCACATTACAATTTTCAACAGAATACATCATATACGTTTGGATTCCAAGAATTCTAGCACATTCCTGAGCAGTGGCCTCACCTCCACATCGCGGCAGAGTGAAAGGTGAGTTCGCGTTTGAGATGTTGTGGAAAGCTGCCCTCAAACACAGGATGCAGGCAGAGTTGAAGAACTGTCCGGGCCTTGGCTTGCTGATTGTCTCATCTGTCTTGGCTAAGTCAGCAGGATGTGACAGCCGCCCTCTCTCTGTTACCCGCTGACCACTGGGCTTGGCATCCTCTCCACTCACCTGCCGTATCACCGCCTCCACCGTTATCACTATCCTCGCCTCACTCTCACCTCAAAGTCTTTGCAGCGAGAATGAGGATCAACGCCTTGGTGTCAAAGAGGAGAGATGTAAGCTAACAATTTCTGACTGCGGACTTACAAGTATCGGTTCCGGGTGCTGACTTCGGTTTGTTGGTTTTTGATAATTCTCCCAGTCTGACATGAGACAAACCTTCACGTTAACCGTAAGTGACTAATACAGAGAATGCAGTTTTTTTTTGTTTTTTTTTCTGGAGGGGGTGGAAAAAAACATTTATTCTTGTGGTTGCATGTATTGCATGGCCATATAGTGACAAATAGTGTAATACTTGGGAACTAGCCAGACAACTTTCATTCACTGAGCTTTGCTGATGTGGAGGATGGAGTTTCCTCTTCATCCTGACTGAGCTGCAAATCGTCAGTGTCACAGTGATTGTCTCTCAGGTTGCTCAGTTCAATGTGTCATCATGTCTCTATGCCCGTCAATCCTGGAGCAACTGTACATCATGCACATGCCTGCCTGTGTTGTTGCTCTCTTTCTTTTCGTTTTTTTCTTTTTTTTTTATAAATGCAGGATGTCAAAATAACATTATGTTGTGTCATATGTGATTACTGTGCAACAAGGAAAATCATTTTTTTAGGACGGTTTACCTTGTCAGACACCCCTATGTATCAGCTAGGATTACAATATGTGTTTGATTTTATCTGCATGTGGTCTATCAAATTTGACAAAAGTATACGTCCACTGGTACCTGCTGTTTATTTCCAATTCAGCATCACAGCACCAGGAAAGAGATAAATTATTATCATCTAACGAGGAGCATAAAAGTTGCAAATTGTCTTTGAAAACCAAATTCAAAGGGAGATTTGATATTTCACATCTTAAGATCTCAAATTCAGATTTTTTTTTTTTTTTTTTTTTTTCCTCTCTGTGCATTTCATTGCAGCCCCTTTTTACTCGCCACAGTCCTGATCCCAGACTTGAAGCAACGACAAAAGCCGGCTCGTCAGGGATAACAGATGAGCGTAGATGAACAGTGTCAGGTAAAGTGCTGTGAAAGACATTTAATGTGTTTTATATCAGTGTGTCTGAATTGTCCAGGAACACTTGAATCACTCAGTGTCAACCAAATACGGCGTAATGAGACTCGCCTCCTCTCATCTGAAGACACATGTCTCTCTGCTGTCACTCAGGCTAACGGAGGAAAAAGGGCTTTTCGAGCCTTTTGAAGCACACGGGCTATATGATAGCTCTCCGCTTTGCATCAGGAATTGCTCATGCGGGATTATTTCATTACGAGTCTCCCAGAGAGAGGACAGAGGTCACACTCTGGAGCTCATTCAAACATCTGGAGTTCAGGAACATAAATTATTAAATGAGGCAGCAATCTGGATTGAGACACCTAACTGTTTTTCATGGTGCACTTGAAAGTATTCAATTTCCAAAGGCTGAAAAACATTACATTTCTTGACATTTTTTTTACGTTACATGTCTACCAAGCTTGAGCTCTTTTGAGCGGTAGATTAGTCTTGGCTATGAAACACTCCCCGAGTCCCGCTGCTCGTGGTTTTTCTGTGCTATGACATAGCTTTGCCTGACAGGAGAAGGTCTGCTAAGGAGCTTTGTTTTCCAGTGGGATGTTTCTTAGTGTCTATCTAGAAAACTCAGAGTTTCCTCCATTGTTGCCAACACAAACCACCGGTATAGGCAGGGTCCAGGGGTGTCACGGACTATAAAGGAGAAGCTGTATGGGTGCCGCTTTGTTGTTCTTACCAAGGCTGTGATGGGGTAAGGAGGTTGATGATGGGAGGGGGCGTAGCCTCACATCCTAGCCTCCTTTCGGTTGTCACAACCAGAAAAGAATCGACTTTGAGCGGAGCGAGCGATCTCTAATTATCCCCACCTGTGCCCGGCTACAATGGGAGGGTCGAGATGAAGCCATTAGCTGTCTCTCCACTGGCACCACCAAGAGTTTGTATACATCTGTGTCTTATTTTCTTTTCTGGCACAATCAGTCCAGCAAGCTAAGCAGGCATGACCGGATTTGGCAAGTTCCAAGGACTTTGGCAAAGTTAGACAAGGAGGAAGCGGTGAGATGTAGAGCGGGGGATGAGCTGGCATGGACTCTGTGTTTGCTTTCTCCCCTGCCTGTTACTTGAAGCTGGGTGTGTTGCTTGGAGAGGCTGCTGTGTTGGTCAAAACAATCCAGTGAACGCTGAAGGATAAAGTTGCAGAGAGTCGGCTAAAAATGTGATTAAAATGAGGCTCCCTTTACACATTAGGCCGTGGAACTGTTTGTTTAATTCTGCTAACAAGCAGCAGTTGTTCCACTTTCCAGGTTATCTCTGTTGTACGGGCGCTGTTCTAGATTATTGGGATACTTAAGCTCATCTCCCATTTGACTCACAGTGCCTGATAGAAAAAGGCTCATTGTGTTTTCAGTATTGTCAGTTTTGATTAGCTGAGTCAAGCCTTTGTCTGGCCATGCAAGTGTGCATGTTGTCAAAGCTATTTACGAGCAATGACCAGATATGATGCCCAGACTATTGCGGTCATGTAAACAGCCACATCTGTTTGAACCCACCTGCTCCCCAGTGTTTACTGGCCCCGTAAATAATGAAATAAGTCCAGCGTATTACTGTTACTGCATGAGGAATATTACAGCAGCGTGGACTTTGCATTAAATGACACAATAATTACTCAACATTATAACATAAAACATTAAAGTAATCCAGAAAGTCTGTGCACCCGCTCTGTATGGTCACCTCTTCAGAGGCGTATTTTTTACTCAGGTGCAGCTATGTACATTCATTCATTCAGCCTCATTCATTCATTTCTGTCTTTATTTATTTATATATCTCCCTGAGTGTTTGTTTTCATTTTAGTCCCTTGAACCTTGCCACCCTGTGTGTGACACCCGGGCTGTGAGCGAAGACGGAGAGGCGGGCTGGTTCAGAATGATCACTATCATTAACATTCACGGGGGGTTCACTTATCATCCCTGACTGGAGGGACATGGCAGCCATTATGAGACGTCCGCAGGTGGAGCGCCATGATACATATTGCATCTTGCCACAATGGATTTATGTATTCAGTAACAAAAGAAAAGTCTAATGAAAAAATACAGAAGGCAATCCTTTATTCCTCGCTCGACTTCAAGTGAGGCCACCATGTCCTGCGATGAGGAGGAGCGTGGGGGGAATTCCAGGGCTGTGCGCTGACCTGCCACTCAGGCTGTGTGCGAGGGGCCGCGCTATACCTCACATTAGCCCCGTGTTTTATTGGCAACACATTGGCGCTCTTAACCTTTACCCTAACCCTTCAGAACAGGGACGTGGATAGACTATGTTGTTAAAGGGTATGACTAGTTATATTTTATATTTTTCTTCATGCAAAGGCCATGAAAAACCCAAATGAACTGATCCCACTGACAAGTCTGTGTATCCGAAGCCTTATGTATCTTTTTCTTCTGTGAATGAACCACGGTGAACCGCAGTGTCACACCGGGTTCCTTCAGTTATCATGGACACACACACGCGCGCGCACACACACGCTGTAGTGTATTTTGGGTCAATCCCACGTAAATGTCATAAATATCCACCAGTGCATATTAATCCACAGCTGAAAATAGTCTGCAACAAATGCACTATTTTTCATGTTTGAGTGATATTTTCTACAGCCAAGATGTTTTAGGAAAATATCGAGCCTTATTTACAAATGAAAGCATATATTTGTGACGCAGGTTAATAAATAATAGTAGGAAATAGGAAAATGTCCCGTTAAAATGGAAAAGTTTCGCGACATAACAAGATAAATAGCATATTGTAAGAGAAGTTTCTCGTGACAAAGTGATACGTTTGTGTTTCATAATAATGTGGAAAATATCTTGTCATAACAGAAAATGTCCTGTTATAACAAAAAAATGTATATGTTGTAATGTATGTCATGATGCGATACTGATACATTTTTCTTTTTCTAGCGTGGCAGCGTTAGACCTGCAATGAGCCTCAGGCTTAGTGGCTATGGTCAGACCGTCTTCGTCAGAGAAACACCCACATCAATCGACTGTTTCAGAAAATTATTATGAACAATGTTTACATTTATTGTCAGGCAGAGATCTAGTAATTATCATGGCAGCAAAGGAGGAAGTCTGGCGAAGTCGTATAAAGAGCGACGAGTCCACAGAGGGAGGACAGAGTCAGATAGTTGGGTCAACAGCTCATGTCACATATGAAAGCAAGGTCAAGGCTGAGCTATTTCAACTGACTAACGTAGTAGATAAGTACATTACGTAAGTTAAGTTATGTACGTAGCGTAGGTACATTTGTAACTGAACTAACAAAAGTAATGTTGTATATTCGCCAAACCTAGATGTTTTCATCAACATAACTCAGCAGCGAACGCACGACAAACGTCTGGTACACATGTTGATGGCAACATGCACTGGTGATATATGTCGTTTTGGGAGTCACTGGCAATTAAAACATTCAATCTTTTACATTTGCGGATGTGATGTTATGGGGGTGAACGCTAATTCTAGTTGGACAGTCGGACGGTCTGGCACCAAAGCCATCTACCACCATCCATCCCTTTCTCTATTCCTATAGTAAGAGTTTCTACTTCCTGCATTGATTTTGAATGCTGAAACTGGATGTAAAATGTATGGTGCAAAATCATCCAATATATTGATACAATGCTGAGAAAGAAAAAAAATAAAAATCTTTTTATAATAATCTCTCTCTTTATCTTTTTTACAACATCTTTTAAGACATTCCAGCCATCACACAGGTTTAAATAATCAATGCATGGAAGTTATATTGATTAGTAGACTATTTATCTCCATCCAATACTGGAAAATAATCATTTATGTACAGCATGAGGAAGTGCATAATTTGATTCCAAACTGAAATGAACGGGGTGAACGTGAGCTATTCCATGACAGATTTCCTTACACTTGATTAAAGACACAATTTCTATTCTGAAATTTCCTTGAGTAGAAAGGCTCCCAGACCAGTAATAACCTAATTGGAGAGAAGCCTCTAACTAGTGTTGCTCCTCTGTGTCCCTGTGTATAAATAGAGTCTATAATGGACCGAGGTGTGATGCCATCATTCATCTCTGCTCAGAAACACTCCAGGTTCAGGTCTTTGCTCATTTTCCTAATGATGCTCTTGTTTTAGGTATGTTTTCACTTTAAGGTTTGTAAGATTCCAGCTTAATGGATACTATTCATCACAGGCTTCTGTACCCAAGTCCAGTTCGCCCAGCAAACTTATTTGACATAACAAATTGCCAAAATGAAAGGTTTTTTCAGCCGGGGAATTGGTATATTTTTCAAACCAATAGGTAAATGTGTGAAAGGAGGAGCACACCTCGGTGCTGTCTTCCAGGTCAGTCTCCATTTCCTGTTCGCTGCGAGTGTTTTCTCCGCTGTGGGCCCGGGATGCTGCAACATCACTGACAAATTAATCTATTGTTTGCTAATTTACTTAACACGGCGATGTAAAGTGCTTTTTAATTTTAAATCTTAATTGACTAAAAGAGGCTTTCAGTGCCAAATTCCATTGGCACCGAATGATGGGAGGTCTCCTAAAAAATTGTGCCTTGTGGGAGGCATATCCCATATGATAGCCTCCGGTTATGCCATGCCTTTATGTGGTAGATTACTCCCTGGCTCTAGCCCAAAAAAGCCTGCTTTTTAACCACTGCTTCTCCCATTTGCCTCAGGATGCTCATGGGCTGGCAGGTTGCACAACACATTACCATCCTGCAGCAGCTCTTAAAACACATTTTAGCCCTGAAACACAGCTGGTATCTTGGCCAGCACTGCTGTGTTGGGCATGGAAGGACCAAACGTGGATGTTAGAGAGAAATTAAAATGGAACCCAGTTGGAATAATGAGAGTGGATCTATGCTGCGTTGTCGGTGCACTTTTCATTCCCAACACATCGCCCGTCTGAACCGACAACTCTTTGCAAGAGCAGGCTTTGATTATTGCGGACTAATTTGAAAGATATGTTTGTGAAGGAGGGAGTTCACTGTAATGCAGTGCGCGAGAGAGTGCTCACATGCATGGCTGCCCCTCTGTGCACGAGTGTGTACTAGCTCATGCCAAATTCAGGGTCTATGTGTAGAGTTATGTGTTGCTAAACATCACTAAGATCCAACAGCCCAGTGTGATGCCTTTGGTTTCCAATCTCATGCTTCACGCCTGCTGCCCCTCTATCATGGATTCTTATTTACAGGCAGGACCCTCGCCGAATCCCCTGAGGAGCAGATGATGTGCAGGTCGAGGTAGAGCCCATATCCCATGAATACTGTCCCTACCGCCATGAATACGATTCAAGAGTTCCAGTAACTGATCCAACTAGCTTCAATATGTGCAGGGCGATGAATGCTGTCAACTTCACAACCTTTTTACTTCAGAATGAGGTTATCTCATGCGAGTAGACGTCTATTGTCTTGTCTCAGGAGCCACAGTCAGCTGAAACCGTCAAGATTATTAATCTCTGCGATATAAATGAACTAATGGCATTGACTGATTCTTTTTCTATATCCTGGCGCGGCTGTGGTTTTATTTAACAGAGCGTACAACTCTGCTCCACATTCCCTCTTTTAAAATGCATCATAAATTATGTCCTATCTTTAAACATGCCCAAAATGAAATGTGCAGGAGGAGGAGACAGTAAATATGAGCTGTCCAGTGCTCTTCTTGTCCATGTCATCAAGATGAGTGCACTGGAAAGCACCATGGGATGCTAATTGTGGATTTCTGGCTCAGGAACACAATCCTCCATAAGTATATTTTCTTTATTCACTGCTTTTAATGATTGCTCGTATTCTCAAGACAGAAACGGATTCGTGCTCAGATCTATGGATTTACCAATATGTTTTTTTCAGGGCCGATACTGATTATTAGTAATCAAGGAGACCAATACTCGATACTTCTACCTGATATACATTTGCAGTAAAAAATCAAAATCTTAGTGTCAAAATTTAGAACAGCCAGTGATGGATTGTAACTGAATACAATTAATCAAGAAGTGTACTTAAGTTTACTTTACTTTAAATTTTACGTGTTATATCTTTAATTTATAATCGATATGAGGCCCAGGCTGATATTAGATATTAGAATATTGCTATATTTGCTGTCATATGCGATATTTTTCACAATAATCGAATATCGACCAGCTGCGTGATTCTTGTTTGATTTATTAATTCATTACAATGTTAATTTTTACCTGACTTGAGGGAAGGGAACCGGTGACATACTAGCTGCACCTAATATCGTAGGCTATTCCGTTATGTTTGCAATCTATTATTCGCACTTAAGTTCTAATTGAAATCAGTGATGTCATTTTGCTATTTATTGTGTTATATACGTTGCTGCAAAGGGAGAAGTAAAAGAGGTGAACATCATATCAACCTCTCAGTCCAAATAAAATCTTTGTGTTTTATGTCTCGACCATAATATCATCCAATGTGATATTTGATATTTGTTTTAACAAGTAGCAGCAATACTAGTACCATATAAATCAATCCTGATAGTGTTTGTATTTTATATTTACAGTATTGAAGTAACATTGTGTATGATAACAATAACATGTTATAAAACGAATCACTGCATCTGACGACAAGGAAGCTTGACCACGAAGATATTTATTAATACTGACTTTTTATAAGAAATTCAATTGAGAAAAAAACTAAACAATATACATTTCAGGCCTGTTTTTTTTTTTTTGTTTTTTTTGTTCAATTCAGAATCAAACCAGAAAAGGGGCTTACTCTGACAGTTGGTTGTTGAAATGTTATCCAGCATGTAGTAACTCTCTGATGTAGAGGCGATGCGTACTAAAGAACTTTGACAATAGCACACGCTGTTTTCAGCATTCAGATGGATGTTGGAAGTTTGTTGAAGTAACCTGATGCGGTGGTCTGAAGGTGGATATCCCACAATGCTGCAGCCCGCCACCTCCCATTGTCTTGATAGGGGAGCAAGAGATGTACAGCGGCCTCAAATGGAGGTGGCATCTGGTGCCCAATTTGTCATGCCTGAATTACCCAGGAGCTGATAAAGGCTGAAGTTTTAATAAAAGTTGGGAGCAGCAGATAGCTGGGTGAAGGACACTGATGAAGTGTCTTGGGGCCTATTTCCAGCTCAAGATAAGAACCTACAGAGAGAGGTGGGTCGAGGGTCTAGCGCAGTGTGATAATACGCTGATGCTGAGGAAAAAATAAAAAGTGCTGTTGAAATGCAACACAGCACACATAATGGAAAAAATAATAAATAAGCAAATAAATAATGATGATGATCTAAACGAGGAGAAGCCAGGGTGGAGGCTGTGGAGTCCTGAAGCGTCTCTGCCTGTAATTTGGCCACCCGCCAGCAGCCATTGCTCACCCTCAGCTGCGACGGCAAGCTCCAGATGTGCCAACGGCACGTTTTGGATTTTGCCAGCTGACTGCACCGTTTGATAGCCCGCTCTCTGGATGCCCATCACCGGCCGCAGAGATAGAATTAAATGATGATGATCTTCCCACAAGTTGGGTGAGGAAACAACGCATATAAATCTTGATTTCATCTCAGCGTGAGAAGTCTTTATCCATCATCACTCTTAATGAACAAGTCATTAGCCGCGATGAATGGCGCTCTGGGCTCCTGCTCGCCACTGCTGCTTTTGTTTGCAGCTTTCAGGGGCAACTTCCTGTGCCCTTTGAGAGGGTCAAACTCATTTCTCCAGATGTGGGGTAACCTCTCTGCTCCTGGGGTGGCTGCACACCCATGTACTAAACAGGGTCTGGAAAAATGAGGATATACTGGGGCTTTTTCTGTTTGTGCCACATTGTCTGTTCCTCAGCAAGCCTCTGCGTGCCCCATCATCCAGAGAGGCACATTAGCAAACTCGGTGGCCGCCTATTATTGTAATTGTATGTGCACAATCCTCCACTTGATGCAAGCTGAGTGTGTAAACAGAAAAAGGCTTTTTGTTGTACTGTAATAGAAAACCACTGAGGAGATGTAAAACCACGCTGTGCTCTACAGCTACACTGCAAATATACAGTACACCATCAACACTGTGACTACACTGGATTTTTTTTTTTTTTCTGCATCTGCAAACTTGATCATTCTTTTATCTGCACAGATCATTTCTGCGTTTGACATGAACGACCTGCTTGGTTTCTTTTGAGAGAAACAGTTCCTGGGAGCCTTCGTTTTTATTTACAATCATTGTTCGGCTAAAAGCTTTGTTAAAGAGTTTTGCAACGCACCATATTCCCCGAGGCTACCCGAATCTAAAACAGCTACATAAAAGTTGGATGAAACTGTTGTGATCTTCTCCTCCTCCCCCTCTGAAGTACAAGAGTGCTTGAAATATGAAAAAAGGCAAGGCATCAATCCAGCTGTACGGCACTCAGTGTGGAGAGATAAAGGTTGACACGAGATAATTGAAAATATCTGGCACTAATACACCAGAGTCTGTGTTTGTATTTGAACATAAAGGAGAAGAGTGGCATGTGACTTTCCTTGTTAGTGACAGCTGCCATGTTCCCCAGTCTGCAGGGACGTACTGTACTGGAGGATTCATGTGACTTGTACAGTATGTCTGAAGTTCCTCAAATCCCCTGAGACACATCTTTACATGTTTGATGATTTTCCTGAAGAGAGGTTCCAGTTAAATCTTTACACAAGTTTTGCGCCTTGAATTCCCTGAACGTTTAAGTCCTAGAAAATAACAGAGAGACTAAACAGAGTGATAGTGAATTTGTAGAAGCTACTGTTTTACCCATGGGATTATTTCTGCTCTTTTAAGACAATCTTGTGATTTCAGTTTCTAATGGCAGTGTGTCCAATGAGCAATGCTCCCACTGCACTGTGGTTTTTCTAGTGATCAGTCTAATGCTTCAGTTGATGAAATAGAAATTTACTGATGTTGTGGATACGCACCATATTTATCTGTGTTTCCAGTTTCAACACGCGCTCAGTATAGGTGCAGAAGTGAAATACCCATTACTGCATGTGTCAGTGTCATAAACAATAGCGTCGACTCCTCGGAAGGAGGCAGGGCGGTAATGGAGGCAGTGCATCAATGTTCAGCACAAGGTCTGCAATTCACACCAGGAGAACACTCACCTGAGCATCAGGAATGCTGCTCGGAGACGGCATTACCAGGAGCAGATGTGTAGAGGAGGACCGGCTTGTAATACGAGCTCTGTACACACACGTGTGCAACTTACAGGGTCAATTCACTCAAATCACATAAAAATGACATATTTTCTCAATTAGTCTGAGTGGACTTCAACCATGTGGATACTGTTGGCTGCATTAGCTGAGGTTTTGAGATAAGTCCCACCACATTAATACAATGGAGGTGATGGAATATCATTGCAGGAAAATGATAGTAGAAAAACTCAACAGTGATGCCCCAGAGGTCACTGTAAAATGTATATATTATTGTTTTATTCTAACCTTAGAGTTAGGGGAAATAAAGTACATCCAATAAAAAATGCATTAACTAGAATTAAATGTTGGAGTTAAAAGGAAATATCAGTCATTGGTTCGAACAGTGGCTGTCTGAGGTCACACTGCTGGATGCGATCAAAACTATCTGCATGGTTAGATGAGTGAACTGTAAATTAATAGAACATAAAAAGATGTACTGAAGATCCAGTTTGTAGGATTTTGTGGGTTCTATCAGTGAAGTTGCAGACTGCAACCAACTGAATACCCCTCATCTCACCCCCCCTATGATACCCAATAAAAATGCAAAAGGCCCTCTCTTGAGTCTGTGTTCTGTTCATTCTGTGCTACCCTAGAAACATGATAATGGAACATGGGGGACTCCACAGAAGCAGACCCGCTACATTTACTTTTAACGTGTAAAGATGTATTTGAATCAACACATATAGCCCATCTCTGACACCAGCATATAGTTGGTTAATTATCATGCATGTAGATAAACTAAAAAATGGGCCAAAAGAAAAGTTTTGTGAGCCTCTACTGCAAACATGGTATTTGGGACATTTAATTTGGTCTTTCATAATGCAGGTCAAAATGTCCCCTCTTCAGAGCATAAGTGCATCCAAATTCAGCTTTGCCATTTGATAATAAATAATAGAGGTGCTAACAGTCTTCAAGGGGCTTAAGTCTATGAAAACGTTACATAGGTCTCTCGTGACCTGTAATGCGATGGTGCCTGAGGCAGAAAGTGCAATTACTTAAAAAAAAAAAACGAAAGAAGAAACAGCTCAGAGGGGCTTCCTAATCTGTGAGAGAACATATTTAGAAGTTTCGCTGGTGCCATGTCATTGTTCCAACGGCTCAAAATTAGTAAATGTCAATAGGTAGAAAAATGTCACATTGGACCAAAATCTAATTTGTCCAACAGCCCAAAAACAAGCACCTATTTCTCTTAAAATGCACACTCTGATTGGCTCCGACTCCGACATTTTTTATCCCTTGCCATCTAACCAATCCTCTAATCCTGACCCTGAACAAGCAACACACATGAGAAGAGTGCAGAGTAGGGTGCACAGTTTGAAATAATTTACCACGTTGTCATTAAGATGCAAAATTAAAATGTAGCTCTCAGTTCTGAAATCTCTTAAGTGATAAGAGGCTAAATAATACTTTAGCTTACCAACAAAAAGTGTCCCATTGTCCTTGTCAGAAACTGAATCTAAGCAAGTGCTTGACAATTTTACCAATGAGCAGTGAGAGTGCTGCCAGCTCCTAGTAGCTCTTCTCCTTGCACTGACTGTCTGTTGGTCCTCTACATCAGTGGTCATATCAGCAACCTTTCCATTCCATACTGTCCTTGACTTTTGTTTGGTAGTGAGCTTGATATTTTCCCAGAGGACCTCTCTCAGCCATTCTGCTGCCCCTGGGACCAGAGTCTCAGGTGAGTTTGCCAAATCTTTTGGCATGAGGTGAAAAGTTGTGGGTCACCCTGGTCTTACTGTTGCAAAAGTGAGCTCATTCCTGTTGACCAAAGTTTCCGTGTTCTTGTCCACCACAAAACTATGGCCCCAAAAGCATAATGTTAAATGTTAAAGAGAAAATTAAAGCAACAATCTCAAAAATCTGTATTTTGTTCTCTTTGGCAGCACCTATGGCGGTAAGCGGTAATTGCAGGTCTTTTTGGACCTTTTTTCCCAGTGTTCCCAGTTCCTAACAGTGTCACCCACAGCCGTCTATCTTTTCTCTTTTTTTTCCAGCCATAGTAACTGTTCACTAGCAGGTTGCAATACTGGCAAGCTCCAGAATAAACTTACCGTAAGTGAAAGAGTGAATCTGTTGCTGATGGTTATTAGTGTTGTGTAGACATCCAGTTTGCAATACTGCGAATGGAAGGGCTTTCATCCAACACACCCTTTTTACACCAACCACTAAATCTGATGCCAGTGACTCCTTAAACAACATATGCATAACATCATCATCAACATAACAAAATGACTGTTGTTGCATACCAGTGACAGGCATATTAGACCTTGTTCAAACGCAGTGTGACTGACTTTGGCAAGAACACAGCTTGGTTAGGTTCAGGAGAAAACTGTGATTTGGGTTAAAATAACTACTTCAGTTACATTATGCATGTGACATTACCTAAAAGAAAGGTACAATATGTATTGGCCACCTGTCAGATTGATACAACAAACAATAGGGGCAGCATATCACAAAAGCAAACAGCTGTTCACACTGTGAGCTGAGAACACCATGGGAGTGATGGTGGCGTTTACACAGTGAAGAAGAAAAATGCTAAACTGTGCAAAACAATAAGGCTTTGACATAACATCAGAACTGACATTGCTTTACCATTTTGTTGGCAGTTTTAAACATTTCTTTTTATATATTGCACCTTTACCTGCATTGGTCACATAGAATAACTTGACTGTCGACACGAACAGCACCACTGTCCACCCCCACCTCTGTACTATGAATACTTTGTCACCCTTTATACCACTTCCACTGACTTCCTCCTTTGCTGCTGTTATAATTACTGAGACCACTAGAGGTCATCACCTCATCACCATCACTAACATCAGTGTGCCACAGGCCCAATCACCGCTGTGTTACCAGGATAGTGACTTAACAGACATCTGTTTAAATGAAGATCTTTGATATTATGACTTTAAAAATAAATTGGCACATTTTAAACATTTAAAATGTAATGTTAGTAAACATGCTCAAAACTCATTAACACTAATCTACTATTTATTTTAGAATATCTAAAATGACTTCCTGCTGACTGAATGAAGCTCGCGTGCTGGCACTAGGTAGTATTTGATCACATGTGCACTCTTCTGGTCAGCTGCCATGGTCATCTACTGTATGATCAGTGAGAAATTTGACAGTCTTGATCCCAGCTTTGATTTGATATGTAAGTAAATAAATAAATAAATCTTGTTTCATTGATAATGTGATCTGCTGCACAGTAGTACATCAGTAGGCTGAAATGCAGTCCTTCAGATGTAAGAGACTGGTACTTGTGGAGGTTGATGGCACACGGCTTCAAGCTACTTTTTTTTTTCCCACAGAGCTGTTATTTCCCTGGTTTAAGGTGAATGTAATGCAGCTGCTGATGGGTGTTGTTGGAGAGAAAGGCAGAGCGATACGGTGATGACTGTGGCCTTGTCAGTAATTCAGCAGATCAGATGACACTTCAATAGAAGAGCCGGAGTGTGGGGTGGAATTTGAAAATTGAGTTGACAACACCAGCTATAAAGGCGTTATGGTCTCTGGTATTGGTCTTTAAACGGCTGGTGATTCTGTTGTTGAACAATGTGCTTGTGAAAGATTGCTCTATGAAACAGCAATATTGCCTCTTGTACTTAAAAGTTTGGGCTTTAATATTTTTGTGTAAATTGAATAAGAGCACAACAGGAAGCCTCAGTAGGTGTGGACAGAGTCTAAATGTTTGCGATTCAGCTTGGCCTGTGTAGTGTGATAAATGCTCACATTCTGTAATTCTTATGAAAATAAGTCAGGAAACAGCACTTTTTATTCTTTAAGACCATCAAAGAGTGAAATTGCATACAGATTATAAACCAGCGGTGATGCAATATTTTTAAGAGGTGTGAACGCGCTGGATTTAAACAAAAGCAGCTGTGGTGTAACATTAACGTCGCACTATCCTGTCAAGATTTCCGTTTAAAGTGTTATTTTTTTTTCACCCTCGCATTTCTGTCTGATTTAAAATGGTTTGGAGGAACAGTCTGCAAATCCTCCTTGAGCGGATTACAGCTGAGGTTGGAAAACTTGGGGCAATTTCATGTACTTGCTAAATTGCATAGATATCAGTGAGTCAGAGGCATATAATACGGTAAAGTCCATTTTCTTGACTTTTTTTTTCCACTAAAAGCATCACTGTGACTTTGTTGCCTCCCTGTGCTGGATTTAGAAGTTCTTCTGAAACATTATATGATTTGTTATTGGTAGAAAATGTATTTCATATGGACAATGTTGTATTATGTGCATGTGGATGTGCTTAAAATCACAGCATTAACAGAGCTGTGAGCATTCTGCATGCACTGAGAGGTGTGATTTTCAAAAGAAATTGCGTCAGTGTCTGAAGAATGCCTTTATGTTTCCAAACCCGGCTCTTTAACACACATTTCAGAGGAGGGCTGTCAGCTTATGGCATATTAGCCGGATGGGTCTGTTTCCCGTGGGACGCGAGAGGCTAGCTTGGAGGGATCCCAGGGAAGAAATGGAAGACACACTCTGTGAAATGCTTTGCTCTGTCATTCCAATTCAGCACAATAAAAATCAAACACAGCTTGGCCACCGACCGCAGCTTCACCTGGAGCCTTCCACAGTACAGTACCAGCCTCAGACACTCTACAGCTGTTGTAAAAATACTGCTGTCCAGATTCATTTTATTCTTTATAAAACAATGGACTATCATTGGAAAATAAGTATTTTCCCGCACAGCAGTAGCCCGTAACTCACACACTGTATTCGCAGCCAAAAACGTAGTGTCAATGGCATGTGACTGGATGTTAGATCTGGAACGACACATTATTGCATTATTATTATTAATGCATTGAAATGATTGTGCATTAAAGCAGAAATCTAACATGTTAAATATAGAATCTGCTTTTTTATACATTAAAGTCTTGTTTTCGCACGTCTTTTCATTATTTTTCCTGAAGCTGTACTTTTTCAGCAGTGACGCTCTCGATGCAGTCTCCATGTTGTTTTCTGTGCATCGCTGACTGAGTACAGTAAAACAACCTCCGCCACGCTACTTGCCCTTATGGACCCAGAAAAACATGAAATCAATACTGCATGCATTTCAAGCAGGAAAATTCTGTTATTGAGTATACTGCTTTATAATGGTTTCCATTATTGACATCTATGAGTTATGAAATAAAACCTAATGCAATGAGGATGAGGAAAATAGTATTTGAGGGTTTTTTATTGGATCAATTTAAAGTCTGAGCAGTGTATTCTGATGACAATAAAATGCTAATCTCGCCCTGTGTACACAACATCAGGGAAGGTTAGAAAAGTGCAGCGGTATCAGAAATGTTAACGCGTAAGAGCGTGAGAAATGATGCATGCACAGACTTGTCTTTTTTGATTTTGGGGCTAAATTCTGCTGGAATACCACTTGACAGTAGTGAATGTGATTAGTTATGTTCACCGACTATGAAGCGATGGGTTCAATGTAGGAAAATGTTCTCTATAGATTATTCAGGTACAGAAAGCTATCAAGTTAAGGAAAACCTCTTTTTTTGTCTTCCTCTCCTTCTGACAAAAGAAACCTATTCTATCTTTGATATTGTATTTAACCTTTATAATATCTCCCAGGATGGTCACTTAACATTAGCATTTATCTGATTCTGAAATGCCCTTTTGCAATAAAAAACAAATCACATCGCAAAAGTACAGTAGCTTCTCTTTTTATTTGGGGTTTTTCATCATCACCTGGTCTCATGTAGCATTATTTGTCACGCAAAAATCTGTATGTGTGTTTAACAGTCCCTTACAAAACAGAGCTTGTGCAAACAGTCGTCTGTGGGACTGTGCTATTGATGCAGCCCTGTGAACGTGGCTGATCTCAGATGACCCTTCCTCTTTTCTCCCC